>CAUYUD010022661.1:0-35309 GCA_963575295.1 Alouatta caraya
CTCATGGTTAGAAAGAATCAATATCGTGAAAATGGCCATATGCCCAAAGTAATTGGTAGATGCAATGCTATCCCCATCAAGCTACCAATGACCTTCTTCACAGAACTGGAAAAAAACACCTTAAACTTCATGTGGAACCAAAAGAGAGCCCGTATAGCCAAGACAATCCTAAGCAACAAGAACAAAGCTGGAGGCATCATGCTACCTGACTTCAAACTATACTACAAGTCTACAGTAATCAAAACAGCATGGTACTGGTACCAAAACCAATATATAGACCAATGGAACAGAACAGAGGCCTCGGAAGCAATGCCACACATCTACAACCAGCTAATCTTTGACAAACCTGACAAAAACAAGTAATGGGGAAAGGATTCCCTATTTAATAAATGGCATTGGGAAAACTGGCTAGCCATATATAGAAAGCAGAAACTGGACCCCTTCCTGACACTTTACACTAAAATTAACGTCCGATGGATTAAAGACTTAAACATAAGACCTAACACCATAAAAACCTTAGAAGAAAATCTAGGCAAAATCATTCAGGACATAGGCATAGGCAAGGACTTCATGACTAAAACACCAAAAGCATTGGCAACAAAAGCCAAAATAGACAAATGAGACCTAATTCAACTCCAGAGCTTCTGTACAGCAAAAGGAACAATCATTAGAGTGAACCAGCAACCAACAGAATGGGAAAAATTTTTGCAATCTACCCCTCTGACAAAGGGCTAATATCCAGAATCTACAAAGAACTAAAACAGATTTGCAAGAAAAAAACAAACAACCCCATTTAAAAGTGGGCAAAGGATATGAACAGACCCTTTTCAAAAGAAGACGTATATGAGGCCAACAAACATATGAAAAAATGCTTATTATCACTGGTCATTAGAGAAATGCAAATCAAAACCACACTGGGATATCATCTCACGCCAGTTAGAATGGTGATCATTAAAAAATTTGGAGACAACAGATGCTGGAGAGGATGTGGAGAAATAGGAACACTCTTACACAGTTGGTGGGAGTGTAAATTAGTTCAACCATTGTGGAAGATAGTGTGGGGATTTCTCAGGGATCTAGAAATAGAAATTCCATTTGACCCAGCAATCCCACTATTGGGTATTTATGTGAAGAACAATAAATCGTTCTACTATAAAGACACATGCCCACGTATGTTCATTGCAGCCCTGTGTACAATAGCGAAGACCTGGAACCAACCCAAATGTCCATCAATAATAGATTGAACAAAGAAAATGTGGCACATATACACCATGGAATACTATGCAGCCATAAAAAACAATGAGTTCGTGTCCTTTGTAGGTAGTTGGATGAATCTGGAAACCATCATTCTCAGCAAACTGACCCAAGAACAGAAAGCCAAGCACTGTATGTTCTCACTCATAGATGGGTGTTGAAAAAGAGAACATGTGGACTCAGGGAGAGGAGCATCACATACAGGGGATAGTTGGTGGGGGTAGGGGAGAGACAATAGGGCGTGGGGAGGGAGGGGAGGGTGAGGAGGGATAAAATGGGGAGAAATGCCAGATACAGTATGGACCTAAAGTATAACAAATAAATTTAATAAATAAAATAAAAAAGAAAGATATATTTGAAACTGCTCGGCCATGTGTGTGTTCAAATAAGAGAGCTGAACTTATATTTTGATTCAGCAGTTGAGAAACACATTACATAAGGGAACTAGATTTGGACATTCCAGTGTAATGTGTGTATATGCTGTAAAGAAAATATCTCACCTTAAAAAATTAAAACGAAGCTATGTGTGAGAATACTTTCTAACTTGTGCATTCAACTGACAGGGATAAAGTGATGTGTGTATGAAGCAGCTTAAAAACACTCTCTGTGAATAATCTAAAAACACATAATTCCTGCAATATCTTGGCTTTTAAGAAATACCAGTAAGACTACCTGTAAAACACAGAAGAAAGATATCTTTGAAACTTCTCTGTTTTGTGTCCGTTCAATTAAGAGAGCTGAAACTATGTTTTGATTCAGCAGTTTAGAAACATATTTTGTATAGGAACTAGATTTGGACATTCCAGAGTGAATGTCAGCATATGCTGTAAAAAGAATATCTAACCTTACAAAAATAAAATGAAGCTATCTACCAGAACATTTGTGAATGAGTGCATTCAACTTACAAATTTAAGCTGAAGTTTGTATGCAGAAGCTTAAAAGTACTCTCTGTGGAGTACCTAAAAACAGACATTTCCTGCAAACTCCCAGCTCATATGATACCAGTAAGACTGCTGGTAAAACTCAGAAGAAAAGGTATCTTTAAAGCTGTTCTGCTGTGTGTCCGTTCACCTAAGGGAGCTGAACTTATGTTTTGATTATGCAGTTTAGAAACGCATTTCATTTTGGAAGTAGATTTCGACATTCCAGGCTGAATGTCAGTATATCATGTAGAGAGAAATATCTCACTTTAAAAACTATAATGAAACTGTCTGTGAGAATGCTTGCCAACGTGTGCATTCCAGTTACAGAGTTAAACTGATGTATGTATGCAGCAGCTTGAAAACATGCTCTGTGGAGAATCTAAATATAGACATTTCAAGCAAAATCCAAGCATACGTGAAAAACAGGTAAGACTGCCTTCAAACACAGAAGAAAAGTGTCTTTGAAACTGCTCTGAGGTGTACCCGTTCAACTAAGAGTGTTGAACTTATGTTTTTATACAACTGGTTAGAAACACATTTCATATAAGATCTAGATTTCGATATTCCAGACTCAATGTAAGTATATCCTATAAGGAGAAATATCTCATCATAAAAAATAAAAGTTAAACTGATGTGTGTATGCACGGGCTGAGAAACACTCTCTGTGGAGAATCTAAAAACAGGTATTTCCACCAAAATCCTGACTTATACGAAATAGCAGTAAGACTGCTGGTAAAAAAGAGAAAAAAGATATCTTTGAAACTGCTCTTCTGTGTGTCCATTAAACTAAGGGAGTTGAAAGTATGTTTTGATTCGGCAGCATAGAAATACATTTTGCCTTGGAACTAGAACTGGAAATTCTAGACTGAATATGAGTATATCATGTAAAGAGAAATATCTCACCTTAAAAACTAAAATGAAGCTATCTGCAAAAATACTTACCAATGTGTGCATTCAACTTTCAGAGTTTAACTGATGTCTGTATACAGCAGCTGAAAAGCACTCTCTGTGGATAATCTAGAAACAGATATTGCCAGCAAAATCCCAGCTTATACAAAATACCAGTAAGTCTCCTGGTAAAACACAGAAGAAAAATATCTTTGAAACTGCTCTTCTGTTTGTCTGTTCTACTAAGGGAGTTGAACCTATGTTTTGTCTCAGCAGTTTAGAAACACATTTTGTAAAGAAGCTAGATTTGTCCACATCCCCTCCAGCATCTTTTGTCTCCAGATTTTTTAATGATCGCCATTCTAACTGGTGTGAGGTGTTAGAATATTTATGTGTCTATGAACCAACAGTAGTTCAAGACACATCTCCTGTTGGCTTCTCACCCACCTTTTCTAAACTTGGAAGTCCATCATTAGTGGACTGGAGATTAAAATTAGGAAAATCAGGTTAGTTGGAAGTTCATATATTCTAATTTTTCCCATACTCTGCATTGTCACAAGCAATGTATTTGTGTCTCCATAATTCCTGTCTTTCAGCAGAAGAGACTGCATGAATGCATGCACTCTCTCTTCAAAAAAGGGAGAGTGAGTCTTAATTCCTGATGTGAAGCAAAGAGTGGTTTGTCCACACCACCTCATGTCAGGTTATTTGTTGTGACTTCCAAGGAAATTAAACCCACAACCTAGCTTGAATTCTGAAACAAGTAATGGAGTCTCTCCCAGATTGATAGTAAATATATACATAGTACAACAAATATTCTTATAGACATGTATCACTTGGGGGCTAAATGTCATGCTTAAATTGAAAAGTTTAGATCCATAAGAGAATTTTTAATATTTTCCCAATTATTGCTAACAGTGTGTAAACCACATATCTACTGTCATCAGGAGCCAATATTTACTGTTATACCTGCTATGGATGTAGGAGAACAAAAAAAATCAATAGGTTTATTTACCTACTTAAAGTATTATTATGTTGTGAAATGGCTATAATTCAGCAGAAAGTTTAGTCAATAGGGAAAGGTAATGTCTTCTTACAATATTTACTAATCCCATAACAGTCTTATTCAAGGTTATTTTTGCAAAGGTACTCATGTTTGTTGCTACATTTGTTATTAAGATTCCCTATGTTTGCTCAATTCAGTGACTTTCATGCTATTATATAAATCAAATAAAATGTGTAATTATTTCCAGGTAATCAGATATTTTTATATATCTATAAATATTTTATCTTCATTCATCTTTCAAAATAGTAACAACTTAGGAATTATTTATTAATTCAGAATATATTGTAAGATGAATGTGGTTCAGATGTGGTTATATGTCAAGGCATACTATATGTCCATCAGTATATTATGTGTAGAATGAGCTACTCTTGTAAAATAGATATGACCTCCGGTAAAATAATTCAAAAGCAGCACACATTATAATATATTAAAATAATCATGTATCTGAAACTTTCCTTCTCCAGATTGAAGTTTCTGAAAGTCAAAGACTGTGTTTTAGACATATTTTAATGGTTAGCCTCTGGTGTAGTGTCTGACACATGGTAGATACCCTAGAGAGGTTGGTAGAATTAATGAATGAAATATGTAATCTAATTGAGATGACAAATCTAAATGTTAAAAATAAAAAACTCAAAGAAATAACAGGCTTTGTGGCACAAAATCACTAAAATGGAGAGATAGTATGGAATAGATTGATCTAAGATTTCATAAACATGTTAGTTCTGGAACAGAACTGAGAAAGATTGTTGGGTTTAGAGAGGGGATAAACAAAAGGAAAGATGTTTCATATGGGTGACTTTCTTAGTGAATCAGCAATAAGCAAGAGCAGAAGGGCATAAATTGAAAAATATCTGTCATATAATTGAGTGAATGAGCATGTTGTGTTTGGACAGCAAAGTGACTAGTCAGTAACTGGGCAGTAATAAAGTATAAAATGAGCAGGACTAGATTATCCATGTCCCTGAAATTTGGACAGAAGGATGTAAATGTTATATAATAGAGTAGGGAGACATCGTGTATGGTGAGGTTGACATCAACCCGTCAATCAGTCAATCATTCTAAGTTTCTTATGTTCAGCATTGTGTACTTCAGGTAGATTTGCCAGTCATAAAAATGAAAGATAGGGTTAGGGGAGAAACTAAAGCCCCATAATTCATTTTGGAAAAGATTAGCTGAATTTATGCAGATACAAGGTAATCAGAGTGTTGGAAAATTAAGGATAAAGGTTGCATTAGTGACAGGTTTCAGAGCAGACAAATAATATTCGATCTAGTGACAGATTGTTGATTGGGTATAATGAAAGGAAAAAAAATGAAAGAGACTTCAAAACGTGTGCACTATTTTAGAGTAAGAAAAATGCCAGGACTGACACAGTTTCTTAAGTGCAGAAACTGTGTCTGTCTTGTTTCATTATCATATTCCAAACACCTAGTGCAGCCCTCACACATAGCTGTACAGCTGTTTGTCGAGTCAGTGAAAGAATAACCAAATAATTAGAGTATCTACCAGTTGCACAGTCCAGTACTCTGCATTGGAATGGGACAAATGCATATGTATATAACCCCCATGTGCAATAAACTGCATCTAATGAAGGAGGCAGATATGTATCCATGTTAGTAGATACAAATGGATATGTATACATTTTTATATGTACATATATGAGGGAATGAATAAAAGGGATGGAAGGAGAAATGTTCCATAACACACGTATAGTTACAAACTGAACATTACTAGACACATGGCTGAATCAACACTTGATAATGTTTGTATTTTGTTAAAACATATACCAATCACTTCAATTTAATTATATTGTAGTGAGGAATCCAGAAAAAAAATATGGTACTTGTACTTAGGGTTTTGCATTTGTTGTCTAACATCTCTCTAGCAAAGCAGGAGATAGAGATACAAGCAATTTATGGGAACTATAATTCTGCAAGGAAGCAGCAGAATGACAAAAAGTCAGGAATGTGGAAAGAATGACTCACTTGGAAAGGTCTGCACTGCGAACTGATTAAGGAAGGGAGACAGTACTGAAGTTTTATCTTAAGGACTGCATACAATTCTAATTGCTGGCAAAGTAGGGAGGGGACATTCTGGGCCGAGGAAGCTGCTTGAGCATGACCAGAGGAGAGAAATGAAGGTCCTGTTTAAAGAGTGAACAAAGCTCCACAGAACATGGCAAAATATATTAGAAATAAGCTTAGAAAGGTAGATGAGGTGGGTGGGGAATCAAAGCATCCAAAGACCTAGAATATCAATCCAAAGCACTTAGCTCTTACTTTCAAGAAATAGGGGTTTGGAGAAAAGAAGGGGAAAGGAAATTAACATTTATTGATCACTTGCCACATGCTAGAGACTACCTACTATTTTTATATTATTTAATTGTTTTAATTGGTAAGTGCTCAAGTCAAAACACAATCTGACCTTTCTGTAGATAACTCTGACCGCTGTTTGAAGAGGGAACCAAAGAGATCAGAGACTATAAGCAAATTGAACAGTAAATTCTTACTAAGAAAAAAAAATATATATATATATGTTTTGAAATATTTTATGGTTATTTGTCAACCTCCTTCTAAAAGGCACAGTTCTATAATGATTACAACCTGACTAGATCACATGTTGGGTAAAATGTAAACTTAAGTGTATAACATGTCAGGTTAATAGCAAGAGCACTGTTGTTAAGCGAGCCTCTGAATCCTTGTGATCACTTGTTAGCAACACAGGTTTGAGTAATGATTTTAATGTCTCTAAGTCTGGCCCAGAGTGGTAGCTCACACCTGTAATCCCAGAACTTTGAGAGGCTAAGGCAGGTGAATACCTTGAGCCCAGGAATTTAACACCAGCCTGGGCAACATGGCGAAACTCTGTCTTTACAAAGAATACAAAAAAGTTAGCTTGGTGTGGTGGTGTGCACCTGTAGTCACAGCTACCAGGAAGGCAGAAGTGGGAGGGTCTGTTGAGCCTAGGAGGTTGAGGCTGCAGAAAACCATGATCACATCACTGCACTCCAGGCTGGGTAATAGAGGGGGACCCTGTCTCAAAAAACAAAAGAAAACAAAACAAAAAACAAAAAAAAAAAACTCCGAAGTGACAATGTTGCCACTCTACTGGGTTTGAGTTTATACATTAATTACTGGAGATCTTGCTTATAAAATGCATTCCAACACACCTGGCCAAGTTCTGGGTTGTTCACTCAAATGGCGCACAATTTAGAGAGTGTTATTTTTACCATTAATTGCTTCAACATTTGATTAAAGCCAGTCACCCTCTAATCTGGTGTTGCTCAAAGTGTCAGAACTCCATTCTTGTTCACCTGTCTTTCTCACCTCAGCACAGTAATTGGCTCATATTCTGCTCAGTAGTTGTACTGAATGTTGAAGCTATTGTAATTATTAAAACAATTATTAAACAAACATAAGTACTCTAAATAATTATACTAATTCTGATATAATTACATCTCCAGCAAAAAAGGAAGGAAGAAAATATTAGGGGTTCATTTATTTTTAAATATATGCTATATCACTTGGGTAACAAAAGAAGAGAAAGGGTTAAGAAAGTAGACCAGAGACAGTGCCTGATGAGCTAACTTACCAGCAAATTTTCCTGTTTTCTTCACCACATTTTCCTTGCTTGACAAATTTTCAAAGTTAGAAAGCAAATAAACATTTCTTATAACAAGTTAAACAGTACAATATATAACGTTTAAAGGCAAAAATGGTAATTTATGTCTTCCCTTCTGTATTGGTCTATTTTCACACTGCTGATAAAGACATACCTGAGACTGGGCAATTTACACAAGAAAGAGGTTTATTGGACTTACAATTCCACATGGCTGGGGAGGCCTCACAACCACAGCAGAAGGTGAAAGACACGTCTCACATGGCGGTAGCAAGAGAGAGAATGAGAGCCAAGCAAAACGAGTTTCCCCTTATCAGGTCATTAGATCTCATGAAACTCAATCATTATCACAAGAACAGTGGGAACCCCAGAAAAGATCCACACCCATAATTCACTCACCTCCCACCAGGTTCCTCCCACAACACATGGGAATTGTAGAATTCAAGATGAGATTTGGGTGGGGATGCAGCCAAACCATGCCACCTTCTCACTCCTACTTGCCCAAAAAATCAATATTAATGGCTGGCTTAGGTATCCTCCATACCTTGGTCCTTGTTCATACAATTATATACGGGCCAATATGTGTAAAAATATTGTTGCTTTGTATCTGATATTTGTTAAAGTAAGATATAAAAATGGAAGACTGCATAAACATACAGAATAAGGAATAATTGGAATAAAAAACAGAATAAAAAGAATAATTATAAAGTCAACATTTATGTAATCATTACCCAGATAAAGAAAAAGTACACTTTCTAAACTCAGCACCCTCATTGTGACTTTTTCTATGTTTCTATCTCATTCCATATCCCCAGAGATAATCATTATGCCAACTTTTTTGAAAATTATTTTCATACTTTTCTTTAGTTTTACCACCTATGATTCTATTCCTAAAACAGTTGAGTTATGCATACTTGAATTTTATATAAATTAATTTATAATACATGCAGTTTGGAGGTATGTCTTCTATCTTCTGTTCATTAGTTTGTTAGATTTATTGTTGCCAGATGTGGCTGCAGATTTTAACTTTTATTACTTTATAGAAATGATACTCAAACTATGGTTTTTGACCAACAGCATCAGCCTGCTGCTGTTAGAAATCTCTATCACAGACCTACCAAATCATAAATTCTGGGATAGAGAGCAGCAGTGTTTTTTGCAAGCCCTTGAGGTAGTTCTGATATATGATGAAAAGCACTGCTAGGTAAAATTAAATTATATGAACATATTAAATTTCGATGATCCATTTTACTCCTGGTGGGCATTGGAATTATTTCAGGTTTTAACAATTGCCAAGATGGTGCTGTGAAAGTTAACATTTATATATATATGTATCCTGGAATATAAGGGCATGATTTCATTTAGAGTTTATATCCAGTTGAGAAATTGCTGGGTCATATGCTTATGTTCAATTTGATGGAACATGCCACCCTGTTTTCTAGTGCAGTTTTACTAATCTACAAGTCTTTCACCTTGTTCTTCCTTTTCTATCTCTCTGCACACTAGATCTGGTTTTATGATATCTTAACATGTAATTTACCTAATATATCTTACCTCAATTTTTCTCAAGCTGTAGGGTATCTACTAATATTCTTTGATGACAATAAATCACATTTGGAATTTTGTTACTTATTTTGTTACCATGTATTTTAAAACATATAGTAGTATGTATTTTCAAAACATTAGAAAATATTATATACTGTTTAGATTGTTTCCACTTAAAAATCCCTGTTATAAATCCCTCCAATTCAGCCATATGCTTCTAATATAATAACTATCATTTCTTTGATAGCTGCTAAGTATTTCATGATGTGGAGGTACTATAATTTATTAAGCATTCAATTTTTTCAAGATTTTTTTCCCAACACAAACTAGGCTGCAACAGACATATTTGGTCATACATTTTTATTGTGTCAAGTCAGTTTGGGCTGCCATAAGAAGATACTGGGTAGATTAAACAACAAAAATTTATTTTTTCACAGTTTATTTTCTTCCAGTAGGCTGTAAGTCTGAGATCAGAGTGCCAAAATGGTTGGGTTCTGGTGAGGGTCCTCATTCTAGCTTGTAGATGGCTGCCATCTTGCTGTGTGCTCATATGGCCTTTCCTCAGTACCTGCAAAAATAGAGGGAGAAGAAAAAGAGAGAGGCGAAAGAGTTCTCTACTCTCTGGTGTTTTCTTATAAGGGTACCGATCCCATTATGAGAGCCCCACTCTCATGACCTCATCCAAACCTAATTACTTCCCAAAGGCCCCGTGTCCAAATACCATCACATTGGGGTTTAGGGCTTCAACATATGAATTTTGGTAGGACACAATTCAATCTATAACACTTACATACTGGGCATTTATTTAATGGGATAGATTTCTAAGAGTGAGTTGGCTATGTGGAATTACCTAGTAGACAGTACCAGAGTGATATCCACAGATATTGTAATAGTTCCCATTTATGCCACCTATACAATAAATATTCTTTTAATTGCATCCCTTTCAATATTGGGGAATTAATTATTGATATCTTTTACTTATTTTTTATTGGGTTGTTTGTTTTTCTGGTCACTATCTAGAATCCTCTTTATATCATATATGTCTTTATTATTTATATTTCTTTTATTCTGGAAGTGATTTTTTCTTATCATTTGTTTACCACTTTGTTTATAGTATTATTGATATATTACTAAATATTCTATATGTCTCTTTATCATAGTTTGAGTTTTATATTCTTGGTTGTGGTCTCCCCCATTCCTATATTTTATTTATATTTAAATCTAGAGTATGTTGTGTGATATGTGTTCAGCTTTTCTTTTTAGTAGATAGGCAATTGTGCATTATCATTTAATACATTTTCCAAAAGGCAAAGTACCCATTTTATTGCAATATTAACTTCTCATGTATTCTGGGGTTTATATTCTCAAATTTCTATGTTGTTCCTCTGATAGATTTTTCTAACAGCAACTGTACATATATTTGATTTTAGTGGTTTTATATATATCTTGATAGATAAGTAAGGTCTTCCCTCTTCCCTGGGACATTTATTCTTCCATATGAATTCTAAGATTATTAAAATCTATTGTGAATTTTAAAATCCCTATTTAAAATCTATATTCAATTTATATAATAATTTTGGTACAACTCTCATTTTAATGATATACTTGATATGCTTTATTCTTCCATTTTATTATATTACTATTCACTTCATAGTGTTGCTTTCCTTTTTGGTGTGGAGGGTATGTTGACCAAGTTGTCACATGTCCTTCTTTCCTCTTGTTAAAGTACAGAAAATTCCCCTCCTTTTTCTGGAACTCATGATCTAGCACTTAGTTCTCTGATAAATGAAAATAAGCTTCTAACTGTTTCTTCATCAAGATGTTCTATTTCCCGTTGCTTTTATCTTCCATTCAACAAGTGAGCAGTATGAACTATTTTCACTTCCTTTAACTCTCTCCCTTCTACTCCTGGGTTTTGCTGATATAGACCAGTATTTTTAGCTCTAGACTATTATTAGAATTTCCCTTGCAGTATTCCAGAAATTGTCTTCTATTTCAAAAGTTCTTGTTTAGAAGTTACAGTGCATATTTTCAGCAGTCTGTAAGTACCCAAGGTTTATTGCTCACCACTGTTTTTTTCTCCTTATGATCTCTTATTTTAAGACATTGTAGCAGGTTGAATAGTGGCCCCCAAAAGATAGTCCCCCAAAAGTACCTGAGAATGTAGCTTTATTTGTAAATACGACCCTTGCAGAATTAGTTAAGAATCTTAAGATGAGATCATTGAGGATTTAGAGTGCCCTAAATCAATAAATGGTGTCTTTATAAGAGGGAGAGAGAAGAGGGAGATTTTAGACACAGGCACAGGGGAAAAAGCCACATGAAGATGAAAGCAGATGTTAGAGTGATGCTCACCTATAGCCAAGAAACATAAAGAGCCACCAGAAGCTTCTTAAGGAAGAGGCAAAGAAACCTTCTCCCAAAGAGCTTTTAGAGACAGGGTTATACTGCCAACACCTTTATTTTGGAATTTTGGTCTTTAGAACTATGAGAGAATACATTTAGTTTGCTTGAAGTCACCAAATATGTGCTAATTCATTGAGGCAGCTCTAGCTCTATTTAATAAATAAAATTTATTAAATAAATATACTTTATCTTTTTGTATTTTTGAACTGTGGTTTGAGATAGTTCTCTCATTCCATTTTATTAATTTGAGTGTTGTTTTTTTCAACTAATCTTAAAATTAATTTTCAAATTTTAAAATTCATTTTTTAAATGTACAGGATGATCAGAGATGCCTATATTTATCTATTTTTGTTTTTGTTGCTTGTACTTTTGAGAACTTGGTAATAAATTCTTTGCCTAGGCCAATGTCCAGAAGAGTTTTTCCTAGGTTTTCTTCTAGAGTTTTTATAGTTTTGGGTCTTACATTTGGGTTTTTAACCCATCTGGAGTTAATGTTTGTATACGATGAGAAGTATGGGTCCAGTTTTATTCTGCATATGGCTATCCATTTTTCCCAGCACCATTTATTGAATAGGGTGTCATTTCCCCAGTGTATATGTTTGTTGACTTTGCCAAAGATCAGTCAGTTGGTTGTAGGTATGTGACTTTATTTCTGGAATCTCTATTCTGTTCCATTGATCTATATGTCTATTTTATACAGTATCATGCTGTTTTGGTTGCTATAGTCTTACAGTATAATTTAAAGTCAGGTAAATACTTCATCTAATTTTAAAAATTATTGGTTTAATATTGATGTTCCCATTCTCTTAACATCTTTTTAAAAGTTTAACAAGAGAATATTTTTGTGAAAAGTAAACATTTTTAGTAAAATATCACTAGATTAATTTTGAATTACATGTAACTATCTAGTTTAATTCTTTTTAAACATTGGCAGACAACAACTTAGGGAATCTCAATAGGGGAAAATTTCATTTTTGTGTTTTAAAATGCCAATTGTCATGAATTATAGAAATTATTTTCTCTTTTTGTCTTAGAATTACAGGGCCATTTCAGTTCAGCTGAGGAGGGTACTTATTTGGCCCTCCACTTAGGGTGATCACATATGATATAGTTTGGCTCCATGTCCCACCCAATTCTCATCTTGAGTTGGAATTCCCAATGTTGGAGGAGGGAACTGGTAAGAGGTGATTAGATTATAGGGCTGAATTTCCCCTTGCTGTTCTCATGATAGAGCATGAGATCTCATGAGAATTGATGGTTTAAAAGTATGGCACTTCCCCTCTTGCACACACACTCTCTCTCCTGCTGCATGTAAAACATGCCTTGCTTCCCCTTCTCCTTCTGCCATGATTGTAAGTTTCCTGAGGCCCCCAGCCAAGCAGAAATGTGAGTCAGTTAAACCTCTTTTCTTTATAAATTATCCATTATCCAGTCTCAGGTAGTTCTTTATAGCAGTGTGAAAATGGACTAATACAGCATGTGTCTACAGGAAGTTTACTTCCGAGCAAAGAATATGTGTATAAACTAAAGAAATATGTACTTTCAAATAAGCAAATCTCATTTTTAAAAAATACAAGATGATTCAAGACAGATTATAAGAAGTACAGTGTTTCAAATTATACGAGTATAGCAGAAAACAGCTAAACAAATAGAGCTGTACATTACAGACTCCAGACTCTATCAGTGGCCACATAAAGAGTCATGAAATTTCTCAACACCATGGACAGAGCTTACAGAAAGAAAAGAAAAAGAACACATCCAAAACATAAAATATCAGTAAGGCTTTGAATTTTGTTATAGTTGCACTGAAAACTGAAAGTTATTGCTACCAATGTTGTGCATGTGATTTTTACATCCCATGAAAGGCATTCCATTTATCTCTCTTCTTTGTCCAGCAAGATAATTATCATCCTATGCTTTTAGAGCTATGAATATTTGACAGAGAAGGCATTAACAACTACAGATACTTATTTTGGTTTGTTGCCTTTTGTAACAAAGTTCAGAAAATTTTTAAAGAACATCTGCCATGTTAAAAACAATGGTATATTTTTCCTAACTGTAATCCAGTATGATACCATCAATAATGATAAAGCTTAATATAAAATAATGCATATGAAGTTTTTAAAAAACAATTCAATTCTATTTCAACATGTTCAATTACAGTTCATATTCCAAATGAATATTTACATGTAACTGCTTTTTCAGTTTTGCATTTTTTGGCCATAGTTTATTCTTATTCACAATAATACCAGCTCACAGAATGGTTCCATTTTTAGCTATAGAATGTTTTCTTAATGGTTATTTCATTAATTCTTCTCTCTCTCTCTCTTTCTCTCTCTCTCTCTCTCTCTCTCTCTCACACACACACACACACACACACACACACACACACACACACACACACAGAATCTGACTCTTGTCTCTCGGGCTGGGGTGCAATGGTATGATTAGAGCTCACTACAGCCTTGACTTCGCGGTCTCAGGTGATCATCCCACCTGAGCCTCCTAAGTAGTGGGGACTATAGGTACATGCTGCCATACCCAGCTAATTTTTCGTATTTTTACAAGAGATGCAGTTTCACCATGTTGTTTAGGCTGATCTAAAATTCCTAGGCTCAAGTGATCCACTCGCCTTGGTCCCCTGGGATTACAGGCATGCCTGGCCCAGTTTGTTAATTCTGATGAACGCTGAGGCATCAGAAAAATGATTTCAAATTGGTTTTGACTTAAAGTAGTGTGGTAAATATAGACATTTTATTTCATTGCTCTTCTCTTATTTGTGATGAATAATTTCATTATATTAGTCATGGATCTTCAAAGAAACAATCTGAGTATAAATACATACACATACACAGAGAGAGAGAGAGAGAGAGAGAGAGAGAGAGAGAGAGAGAGAGAGAGCGAGAGAGAGAGAGAGATTGAGAGCGAAAAAAATTTGTTTTCTGTAAGAAATTGGCTCATGTGATTATGGAGGCTGGAAAGTTCCAGTATCTGCAGTTGGCAAACTGGAGACCCAGTAGAACAAATGATATGAACACCTGAGAAGCAAGAGAGCTGATGATGGAAGTTCAGTCTGAGTCTTGAGTCCAAAGGCAGGAGAAGGCCTGTCCTAACTTGAATACAGTCAAGCAGAGAGTGAATTTTTTGTTATTCAGCCTTTTGTTCCATTCAAGCCTTCAATAGATTAGATACAGCTCACCAACATTGGGAAAGACAATCCACTTTACTCAGTCTACTCATTAAAATGTTAATATCTTCCAGAAACACTCTCACAAACACACCTAGAGTGATATTTAACCAAATACAATGATGAGCCATGTAATGATATTTTGGTCACTGATGGATTGCATCAAGAAAGTGGTCCCATAAGATTACAACGGAGGTGTAAAATTCCTATTGCCTGTGGATGTCATAGCTGTCTCAGTATCACAGTGGAGCACATTATGACTCACATGTCTGTGGTGATGCTGGTGTAAACAAGCCTATTGTGCCATCAGTTGTATAAAAGTATGGCACATAAAATTATATACACTACAAAAGGGTAGGCAATGATAATAAATGACTGTGTTACTGGTTTGTGTTCACTATACTATACTTTTATCATTGCTTTAGAGTGTACTCCTTCTACTTTTTTTTTTTTTAAGTTAACTGCAAAATTCCCTTAGGCAGGTCCTTCAGTAGATATTCCAGAAGGCATTGTTATCGTAGGTGATAAGCGCTCCATGGGTGATACTGGCCTTTACCACCTTCCAGTGGGACAAGATGTGGAAGTAGAAGACAGTGATTGTGATGATCCTGATCCTGTGTAGGTCTGGGCTAATGTGTGTTTGTGTCTTAGCTTTTAACAAAAAAAGTTTAAAAATTAAAAAGCCAAAACAAAACATTTTAAAAATAGAAAAAATCTTCAGATAAGAACATAAAAATATTTTTGTATAGCTGTACAATGTGTGTTATAAGCTAAGTGTTATTACAAGTTTAATAAAATTGAAAGTTTATGAAGTAAAAATGTTATAGTA
Organism: Alouatta caraya; assembly: GCA_963575295.1. Classification (NCBI taxonomy): domain Eukaryota; kingdom Metazoa; phylum Chordata; class Mammalia; order Primates; family Atelidae; genus Alouatta; species Alouatta caraya. The sequence goes on from CAUYUD010022661.1 coordinate 15,717, forward strand.
AGCTAAGGTCAATTTATTATTGAAGAAGGAAAATGTTTTCGAATTAGTGTAGCCTAAGTGTACAGTGTTTATAAAGTCTACAGAGGTGTACATGAATGTCCTAGGCCTTCACATTCACTCACCACTCACTTACTGCTGACTCACCCAGAGGAACATTCAATCCTGCAAGCTCCATTCATGCAAGTACCCTAAACAGGCATGCCACTTTTTGTCTTTCATACCATATCATTACTGTACCTTTTCTATGTTTAGATACACACAAATGCCACTGTGTTACAACTGCCCACAGTATTCAGCCCAGTAAGTTACTGTACTCGTTGGAAACCTAGGAGCAGTCAGTAGGCTATTCCATACAGCCTAGGTGTTTAGTAGCCTAGGGATGTAAAACAAACATGCTTAAACCTAACTTGGGGTCCTATCCAAGGGAAAAATATGCTTTTCTGTGTGTGGCATGTTTTGTCTGAAAATTTTTAAAAATTATATTATTTCAGCTAAATTCTGTTTCTAATCATTTAACAATAACACTCATAATTCAAGGATAGACATCATTGTATTAAGAAATCAAAACAGTATGTGGTCAGCACCAGTATACTTGCAGGGCTATGTACTTAAATAGAAGTTAATCATTATGCTCTTAAAGACCGTTAGAAAACTAATCTAAGAGTTCGCTTTTTTCGTTTTTTAGTTAGTTTCCTGTGAAAGCCATTATAGAGCACAGCGAAAAGGAGGGAAGTGAAAAAGTTCTCAGGAAATTAGGTATTCATGTTACCTAAATTACATTTCACTCCAAGACCTAAGTTAACACGATTTTAGGCTTTTGGTTTTATATGCCAAACAATGAGGCTGTTACACTTATTTTTTTTTTAATATATATACTTTTTATTGCATTTTAGGTTTGGGGGTACATGTGAAGAACATGCAAGATTGTTGCATAGGTACACACATGGCAGTGTGATTTGCTGCCTTACTCCCCATCACCTATATCTGGTATTTCTCCCCATGCTATCCCTCCCCAACTCCCCACCCCCTGCTGTCCCTCCCCTTTTTCCCCCCCGACAGACCCCAGTGTGAGATGATCACCTCCCTGTGTCCATGTGTTCTCATTGTTCAACACCCACCTATGAGTGAGAATATGCGGTGTCTGATTTTCTGTTCTTGTGTCAGTTCGCTGAGAATGATGGTTTCCAGGTTCATCCATGTCCCTACAAAGGATGCGAACTCATCATTTTTGATGGCTGCATAATATTCCATGGTGTATACGTGCAATGTTTTCCCTGTTACACTTTTTAAATAATCTATGCAATGCAATTCATCTGTTTTCATATATTATCTGAGGTCATTGTGAAAATTTCACCCTAGTTTTTGAAAAAGCTGATATTTAGAGATCAGAGTTTAAAAACTTTAGTGATAAGAGGATTAGGATAGAAAAACCACCTATTGGATACTATGTTTATTACCTGGGTGATGAAGTAATACATACACCAAACCCCTGTGACATGCAATTTCTCTGTATAACCAACTTACACATGGACCCCTACAACACAAAGTTAAAAAAAAATTTGAAAATTTTTAAAGTTATACAAGCAACACAGAAAACAAACAAGAACACATTAAGGTAACATGACACATTTCACTCTTGAGTCGCTTTCTTTCTTTTTTTTTTTTTTTTAAGAGTCCTTCCCTATGGCCAGGCTGGAGTGCAGTGGCACAATCCCAGCTCACTGCAACTTCTGTTTTCCAGTTTCAAGCATTTCTCCTACCTCAGCCTCCCAAGTAACTGGGACTACAGGAACACACCACCATGCCTCGCTAATTTTTTGTATTTTTAGTGAACACAGGGTTTCACCATGTTGGCCAGGATGGTCTCGATCTCTTGACCTCGTGATCTGCCCACATTGGCCTCCCAAAGTGCTGGGATTACAGGCGTGAGCCACTGCACCTGGCCTCTTGAGTCACTTTCATTGGGATTTTATGGCCAATAAGAATGACCACAAAAATAACTATGTGAGAAAAAGGCAATCATTAATTAGCTCGATTTAACTATTCCACAATATATATGTACTTCAAAACATCATGTTATACACAGAAACATACAATGTTATCTTTCAATTTAACAAAGAATGAGAAAAATACACATATCTTCTACCATTTTTTACTGAATCCCAATGGTCAATTCTCAAATATTTTTTCTTATTCTTCAATATTCTACATTCCAGAGTAGATAAGAGCCTTTATGTTATATGCAAAGTCATGAGTTGTTTTCAGTTGACAAAACCACACAGTTAGGTTAACCTCAATGAGCTTAATGTGTTACAAGGAATTTGTAATACTTCTGAGTTTGAAAAAAATCTTATAAAAAGTATTTTTATGCAAATATATATAAATCAAAATACATAATTCATTTCCTTAATGAAATTATCTTCCTATCCATGTGGAGTAGAACTTCAACTACTTAAGTTGATCTACAAAGTTTTTTATGAGAGACCATCCTGTCTCTCCAATCTAATTTCTTCATGAAAAAGAAAAAAAAAACTTCCTCAAATAGATATAACTCTTGTTTCCTTGAAAGGGAAGGATCTCTCAACATTGCTACTAAAACAAAACATAAAAAAACAAAGAAACACACATATAATTTTTTAAAAAATGTATCTTTCTTGGTGGTTTCTTCTCTCTCTTTAATTAGAACTTTAACAAAGCCCTTACCTTGAGTATTTTCCTGTCTTCCCTGTCTGCAGGGTTCCTCATACCAACAGCTTACCAAAACCAACTCCACCGTTATTCAATGTCTGAGCATCGTTTTTTGTTCTTTTATAATATATCTCAAAATTTGCCATACAATCGCTACTTCGCAGTTCTTATTTTAATAACCACTTTGTAGCATTTGACCTCCACCTTATATTCTTCCATCTCGTAGATTTTATGACACCATTTTCTCTGGGTTTTCCTCCCACCTCACAGGCTCTTCTTTTCAGTCTGATTTGTTGATTTTCTCTCTCACAAACCACTACATGTTGTCTGATCCATGGCTCAGCTCAAGGGCCACATCTTGCTTCTAACTGCACTCTCCTCTTCCATGATCATATCCAGTCCTGTGACCATATATCATCTAGTGAGTGATATCTTCCAGATATATATCACCTGATTCTCCCCAATCTTCCCTACCTTGTTGATGGCACTACCACCCATGCAATGTGTCAAGCTTCATTCTACAGTCATCTTTCATTCTTCTCATTCTCTCACCCCTCACTGCAAGTCCTATTGTTTCTGCCATGTGCACTGAGACCATCTTGGTTGTATTAACCATCATCACTCATCTTGACTATTGCAAAAGAAGGTTTCTCTTCTTTTAGTCTTATTTTCCTGCAAGTCTGGCCCTTTAAAACCTAAATTGGTCAGATTAGCCCCTGCTTAAAATCTCCTAAAGTCTTCCCATTGTACTTTGAATGAAATCTAATCTGTATGCCATAGCTCAGCAAGAGTGACATCTGCCTCTTAAACTTCAGCTTATACTGCTCCCATCTGCTTCCCTAAGACCTGCCACAGAGTCTTCTTCATGTTCCTGGAGTACCTAGTGTGTTTCTTTCTTAGGGCCTTGCCACTCCCCATTTCCTTTGCCTGGAATGTTCTTGCTCTGGCCTTTCAACGTTGGCCCTATCTCATCATTCAGGCCTCCAGTCAGACGTTTCCTCCTTACATAGGTCTTTGCTGACAATTTTCCTTAAAACACTCCCGTCACTGTCATGTTATTCCTGTTTTGTTCAATGTCCTTACTGTTTTACAAAGTTATCTTTATTCCATTTTTTTTTTTACTTGTTTATTATGTCTTCCTTTTGCTAACTCTATGAGGACAGACATCTTCATTTTTTTTTTATTCCATGCTTCCTGAATAATTGCTGGCATGCAGGTGGCCTTTAGTAAATGGGAGATGTTAAATAATTGTGTCTACATAACATAAAACCACCATATCATATTACATTATTCTTCCCCAAAAGTCTAAGACACCCAGAGTGTGGGCCCACCAAGGTCATTCACTGTTTTTGTTGTTGTTGTTTGTTTTGTTTTTGTATTTGAGGAGGGAGGTCTTAGGAATAACTCTGATAGCACAGTCACAGGGAGTGTGCTGCGCCCGGGACTCTTGGTTTTAATGTGTATTTATTTGCTCCAGCTGCCAAAACAAAGCACCACAAATTGGGAGGTTTAAGCAACAGAAGTTTGTTATCTCACAGCTCTGGAGGCTAAAAGTCTGAGATCAAGTCATCATCAAGCTTGGCCATTCTGAGATGTATGAGGGAAAATCTGTTCTTTGCCTCTCTCCCGACTGCTGGTTCTTTGCTGTCTCTCACCTGATCTCTGCCTTCATTTCTGCATGGTATTCTCCCTGTGTGTGTCTGTCCCTGATTTTTCTTTTTTCATAAGGACACAGTCATATTGGATTAGGAACCCATCCTATTTCGGTATAACTTCATCTTAACTACTTAATCTTTCATGACCCTATTTACAAATAAGGTCACATGCTGAGGTAATAGAAATTCAGACATCAACATATTAATTTTAGGGAGATGTAAATATTCTTGGAAAGCAAGTAGAGTTCTGTCTAAAGAAAAGTGTGGGAAACCATGATTTCAGAATACGAAACTAATTTTATTAAATTATTGGGGTATTATAGATGCATTTCTTAAAACATAGATGTGCTTTATAGATTCATATCTTGTGATTTAAATGTACTTAAAAGGAGCTTTATATTCTATGGCAATTTTCAGAATTAAAATGTTATTTTACTCTTCTCTTTATCTTCTTTTGTGTCCACTACAAGGAATTTAGATCTACTATACTGATAAGTCACACAGAAAAAAAAGTAGGTATTAATCATCTCAAAAAATAAAACCTTCCATATTCTGTAGTCTATAAATTAGTCTGATTAGTGTAGCAAATCCAAATGAACATGCTAATCCACACACACTAATTGTAGCCATCATTCAGCAAAATAAGTTCTTTTCCACTTACAGTAAAAAGGAAAAGGAAAATGGAAAACAGGACTATTCTGATGGTGTGCAGTCAGATATGGATTAATGCTTTGGAATAATAATGGGACTAGAAGACAGAGAGGCTGAGGCAGAAGTAGGAAACTGGGACTCAGGGATAACTAAAGTGAAGGAAGAGCAGATCCAAATAATTGGATCTGTGCCCCTGCGTATCAGCCAAGACCACTTTCCTGAATGTGCTTTTTTTCTAAGAATTTCTTGATTCAATTCAACAGTTTATCTTTTAAGGAACACTATTTTCTAATAAATACAATCCACTTATCTCTGAGAATACATTCCTACAACACATAGATAAGGAAGGAAAGGAAATGCATCTTCAGTTTTGGTCTGTGTCTTAAACAAGAATATTTTAAGTTCATATTTTCATACATTTTAGTAGGAATCCTATGTTTTGCATGAATTTGCCAGGGTAGGCTAACAACTATTGCAAATAATTCTTAAATCTCAGTGGTTTAACATAAGAAATATTTATTTATTAGTTACATTACATTCAGTGTGGGCCAGCAAGAAGCTATGCAGTTATTCAGGGGCCAGGATCCTTTTGACCCTGTAGCTTTCCCATTTCCTATGGCCTTAGAGTCTTCTGACAGCTCTTGTTCACCTGGTGAGGCAAGAGATTGAGCAAAGAGTGTTACCCAGGGTATTCTTATATACCAAGACTCTAAGTGGCAAACATCACCTTTACTCACATTCATGGACCAGAACTCAGTCACATGACCTCACCCCACTGTAACGGAAGCTGAAATCTAAAGTCTACATCTCGACCTAAGAGGAAAAAGGAACAGAAATTTAACAACCTATAGTAGTTTTCCTGTCACACACTAGAATCATATTAATTCTATATTTGTCCTAATCACAGTGGGTGGAAAATGATCGATTGAAAGATCAATCGATAGATAGTGCATGTATGGAGGGGTTCTTACCATGTGAACAGCCAACTAATAAGCTTTTCAGTTATTTTAGAAATATTTATTTGCACATAAAAATGCAACGGAAAATCTGACACTAAAGAGGCTTGTTGCTTAAATTCATGTTTTGATAAGACTTTTTATTTGAAAATAATACAAAAGTTTCATGGAAATTATTGATAATGCAGGCTTCTAGTTATTTTAGAGAGCCTTTTCCCAATTCATCCTATAAGTGAAGTTTTGTTAGCCTGAGTTGCTTTAAGATGGTGAAAATCTAGAATGCTAAGATCACTATACATTGATGCATTCTATTTGCACTGATCAGTAGTTCATTCTATTTTTTTCTTTTCACAACAATTATAATTAAAGAAATAACCTGTGCTTCTTTTCCTTAGGAACTATCTTTGTTAATGTTACTGAGTTTTTGTCAGCTTGTGTGAGTGGAAAACAATAGGCACATTATAGCCTATCTGAATATTACTTAGAGAAATGGAAAGATTGGAAAAGTCTTGCTGGAGACTGGTATTATTTCTTGAAGATCAACAGTAATGTTTGGTTTCTAGAGGAAAGAAGTCTTGAAGGATTTTTACCATGGGAACATTTATATGTAGAGATATGTTGCCATGTGTACCCCAGAGATACAAACCTATTCCACCTTGACCATAACCAACTAGTAAGAAAATTATATAATGAAAGTATTACAACTTTTCTTGGGAGGTGTCATAGCCCTCTGAGGCATTGCTGGAGAAATTACAGTGCTATAATGAGACTCATATTTCATGTCAGCCGCAAGCCTTTTCATTCATTTATAAATGTTTTAGAGCTCTGTGATTCATAATACCATGAGCTGGCTTTCTTTCAGAACTGTCATGCTCTCGTTAATGCCAGCCATTTCTGCTTCTTGCCAAGGGACAAGCCCTGCAGTAATATATCATAAAATTTAGTGTTTTCCTTGAATTGTTATAGTCAAAATTATATTTCTAGGTACTAAGTTAGTACCAAAGAACAGGTTTTAGAAAAATACTAAATATTGAAAAAGAAATCAGGAATGCAAGCAAAGATCTCTACCACATCCAAGATGTCATTTTAGAGTTATTTTCCATTTTATTATAATGCACATTTTTTATATGTGAGAACTGTCATGTCCTAAGAAAATGATAAACTTTAACATTGAACTGATATAAAATTAAAATGAAATGAATCATCCAAATTACAAAGCTTAGAATAAAAAGTCTTTTGGGCAGCAATCTTATTTTTATATTTTATGTCCATCCTAACAAATAATGTTTACAATGCATTTTCCTTTTTAGAAAACTTCGTTCAGTAATTCATTTCTTTTAGTTAATTAAAAAGATTAAATATTATTCTATTAAGCAACACAAAGCAGTTCTTAAAACCGCTTTATGTAACATAAAACACATTTGTTGAGTTGCAGGTAACCCTTTCATTAGTGATTTATTATCTCCATGTGTTGCTCTTCACTAGCAATATCCTTTCCAAGATTCATTTGCTATTCTACTCAGCAAGACCAATTTGTTGTCACCTGAATCACAATATGGCATAGCAGTGTGGCACTGAAGAAATGATCTTGTATTTCATTGAATTCAACCAAATTCACTGGACCCATCTATTATTTGAAAGGTTCACTGGAGGCTCTATTTTGCTAGTTTCTGAGCCAATTCACATTGAAGCAGGAAGCTTTCAACAGCCGTAGATGCCCCACATATCTGGATTTACCACTGGCCTCCTCTGCCAGATCCAGAATCCGATGACCCCCACGTGACTGCTGTGGGTTTTTGTTATTGATCTTCCTGCTGCCTTATGTTGTTAAAAGAGAGCCTGATTTCTTGTCCTAAGTTTTAATCCATTGCCTCACTCTGAATCTTGCCTTCACATCTGATGGCTCTTCTGCTTTGACTTTCTCCATGATACAGAGTCTTGTGTCAGCTCCTAGCTCCAAAACTGGAGCTTTGCTCTTGATAGATATGCATTCTAATAAAGAACATCCTATCTTGTGAGTCCTGTATGGCTTACTAGCTGGACAGTCTACCACAGAGTTGAATTGGTGATGGTCAGGCTAATTTTCTTTAACACATAGAGTCTCAGAATCTTTGCTTTTCTAATTGTCCACCATTTGGCCATAGGTCCAAGGAAGAAAACACTGTTTTGTGAATTTTGTGTTTTCTATTTTATTATGAGTCAAGTTATATAAAAATTGTACTGTTTTTGAATATAGGAAAGAAGAGGGTAAAGGTGAAAAACATTTTTCTGATTTAATCATGGCCTCAGGAAAAAACAATAGTGGGGAGAAGAACAGAGAACAGGAGAAACACGATTCCACAGAAGGAAAGCAAATGAGAAGTTTGCTCTAGTATGCCTAAATTATTTCCAGTCAATTCTTTTCTCTTTTTCTCTCAAAAATAGGACAAACAATTAAGAATTTTTTTGAAAAGCTTACTTAGAAAATACACTAGTAAGCAACTTGAGAGATAGCTAGTGCTTAAGATCAGGGTAGAGCCTTTATTCTAATTTTAACTTTATTCTCTATTCTCTTTATATATTAACATTTTAGGCTAAGCAATAGTGTTTTCAATTAATCCCAAATATGTTATTGTAGTCTATCAGTTTATTTATTTTAGCAGTTACCTACTGGATAACTAAAAAATTGTTAATTGAGGGGTTATGATAGTCTAGGAAAATTTCTAAATATTTTATACGTATGAAATACTTTACTCTCCTCAATTGTCTCCATGAGGTATTATCATCATTCCCACTTTACAGATAAGAAATTTAAGACACAAAGAGGTTAAGAAATGTATGCAAGTCTACTCACCTATTAAGTGATAGTGCAGGATTTGAACGCAGGTGGCCTGTCAGAGGCTACATTCAATTCTGTGGCCATGCACATGTCAGATTTGTACATATTAGAATTTTTCTCAATGGTTCTAACGCTAAAATTAATGATTAAAGAAATAGGGTGTGTATCTGCTGCACAATGTATGCAAATGTCTGTTTGTAGCTACTTGAAGCACTGCTGCTTTGCCTGCAAAACTTTGGCAGTTTTTGCAAATATGGCAAATTCATATTTCACATTTCATGGTAATTTTTATTCATTTTACTGTTTAAACAAGCTCTCTTTCTTGTTTTAGTAGGAAATGATAAATTTATCATACAATTTAGCAGTGTTTTTTAAAAACGTGTTCCATGGAACATCTGTCTCAAAATCTAATATTCAGATTCTAGATTTTCACCCCAAATCTTCTGTACAAGAATATGAGATGGAGACTAAGGATTTGCATTTTTACAAGTTCCTATGGTGTGTCTAATGCTTCTAGAGTTTGATTCAGAGGGTGCAGAAATACCTGGCAAGCTTTCAATTTATCACTCCTGTCTGCTCTAATTAGATAGAATACATGAATACATCCACTCTAGTCCTAATTATTTACCTAAGACATACAACCTATTTTAAGTGACTTCCAAACAGTTCATACCTCTCCTATCCAGATGACCAAAAAATAATAATAATAATGAAAACTCACAAACTTGTGACCAACCTAAGATTAGCCAATTCCTCATGAGTAAAAATGTTTCCCTCACTCCCTCAGAAGACACATCATTTATAGTTTCCTCCTTCAAGCTTTTTTTTTTAAAAAAAAAGTTTAATTTACTTTGAATCAATTCTTGGCTAAGCACTGACTCTAAATATTTTATATCCTGCTTTCTGCATTTGTCTTAAATATAGATTTTGCCCCTAGTGATTCTTTTGAGTAAAACTTTTAAATTTTTTCTGAAAAGTTTAAAAGTATTTTGAGCGGAATAGCTTCCCACCAAGTTCATTTCCTCCCATTGTATATTACATTATCTAACTAACTTCATTCCTGCTTAGCCATAATTAAAGGCAATTCTAAAGTCAGGAGTTACTATAATCAACAGAGTACTGGACCACAGCCAGCTTAAATTTCTTAAAGCAAAGCTTCCTATACATGGTCCAGTTGGTATTCACAATAAATGATGAAAGCTAGAATCCCAGAAAATTGCCGTGAGGGGGCTGAAACAGATGTTACAACTAGAAATTTGAAAAGTAACACAGAAAGGACATTCTGAGAGGCAATCGTGAATGAGGCAGATTATTTACGAACAGCCAAGAAAAATCAGAAGTGGAACAGATCTTCCAGGTAGTATCAGAGTTAACACGATTAATTTTGGAAGAGGTACTGGTCAAATCTGAGACATTATTAAGTAGAAAATAGTGCTGGGCATAGAGCACAGTCCTCACAATCACTTAGAAAAGAATACGCTATGAGAATATATTTTGTGAACCATAAAGTCTGTGAAGGCTTTATTATTATTATTATTATCATCAGTAGTAGTAGTACACACTAAAAGAACTAGTAGTCAAATATCGAGTCTTTCAAACTGCTGTTAAATTTGTACTCCAATATAGGTCATATTGGTAATTTCAAGAAATTGTTTTATGTCTTTAATTACATTGACATATCTATCATTAGAAATGTTGATGAAAATAGATTGACCATTATGTGACACACCTGGAATTCTCTTAGAGATTTGGGAAGGTGAGTAATCAAATTTAACCTTAGATGTAGTGCTTTAAAAAATTGTTTATTGGTCTAGGTAAGTGTTTCTTTCAAAGGCTTTACCTTTTATATCAATGGTAAATATAAATTATATGAATTTGAAAAAGATGTCACAATTATACCATTAATATAACATGTTACATTCAGAGCCTAATAGCTTGTGATAAAGTCACTTAACAATTCCATAACATCTGTAGTGGAGAAAGTGAAGAATTTTTGGCCACATCTAGTAATATAATCGTATTTACTTATATTCAATCATTATAAAATATTATTGCTAGTTAAATGAATTATCTTTGTTGAGGAAGTATATAAGATACACGTTTATTATAACCTATAATTTTGAAACCAATGAATGCCATTAAAAATTTTATTTTGTGAGCGAAGATTCAAATAAATAAAATGGAAAAACAGAATATTACAATTAATACAACGAAATACAAAGGGTTATAAGAGACTACTACAAATAATTATACAGAAACAAATTAAATTAGAAGAAATTGATAAACTCCTAGAGACATACAACTTACCAAGACTGAAACATAAAGAAATAGAAAATCTGAACAGATAAATATGAATAAGGAGGTAGATTCAGTAATAAAAAACTTCCTATCAAAGAACACTTTAGAACATTATAGCTTCACTGTTGAGTTCTAACAAACATCAAACAGCTGGATAATTATTAGCAATCCTTCCCAAACATTTTCATGAAATTGAGGAGGAGGGAATATTTCCAAACTCTTCTATGATGTCAATATTATCAGGTTAGAGCCAGATGAGGACACTACAAAAAAAAAAAAAAAGAAAAAGAAAAAAAGAAAATTACAAGACAGTATCCCTGATGAACATATGTGTAAAAATTGTCAACAAAATACTGACAAACTGAACTGAATAGCACATTAAATTCAACATCACATTATTCACAATGTTCAGGTAGAATCTATCCAGGGATGCAAGAAGAGTTAAACAAAGACAACTCTGTAAATGTGATACAACACATTAACAGAATGGAGGAGAAAAACTGTATAATCACCTGAATTAATGCCAAAAAAATTTTGACAATATTCAACACCCTTTTGTGATAAAAACTCTCAACAAAGCAGATATAGAGGAATGTTCCTGAACACAATTAAGGTCATATATGACAGACTCATATATGTTGTTCTGTATGTGTTGTTCTGTATGGAAATAACATATTGGAAACAATGGTACTGATATTGCAATTAGGGCTGACAAAATATTAAATATTAAATGAAAATATTAAATTTTCATTTAATATTTATAACACTATTGTGAGGCTCAGAGTATGATTTGCCAACAGAAACACAACTGGTCAATAAAAGAACTAATTTTAAGTTCAAGTCATGTATTCCCAAAATGTAAGTATATTGCTGCATTATGATGACCATTTAAGTTTTTTATAATGCACGAACCTGAAATAATTTCAGTCATGAAATTGAGTTATTAATAGCAAATACTTAGAAATATATCAGTAAATATATAAAGTTTCAGTAAAAAAATAAGGCTTGACAGCCTGGGCAACATAACAAAAAAATTACAACATAGCTACAAAAAAATTAGGTGTGGTGATGCTTGCCTGTAGTCCTAGTTATTCAGGAGGCTAAGGCAAGAGGATCACTTGAGCCCAGGACTTCAAGGCTGTGGTGAGCTATGATTGTGCCATTGCACTCCAGCCTGGGAAGCAGAGCAGGTTCCTCTCTTCACAAAAAAAAAGGCTTGTTAATTTCCTGCATGAAATCAGTAATGAGGAGGAAATTGTATATGGACTCCATGAGGAAACTGAAATATGTGGGACAGAGGGGAAGAAAAGAGGCCAGAGCAGTTAAAGGAGGCCTAACTCTGAGTCTGGCAGAGAAATTTAGACTTACTAATGAGAGAGAAGCAAACCAGTATGAATTCCGGAAATACAAGTATTCAGAGGAAGTGCTTTAAAGATGAAGGCACTTGGCAGTGGACTTTCTGATTTCTTGAAAGTAAAAAGGCCAAAGTCAGCCAGTCTTTAGCCACTAGGTTGAGATGTGAAGAAAATTTAGACACTGTGGCAATGAAGTGAAGCAAAAGATGAGCTTAGGATCAGGACTACACTGGACTTAAGGAGTAAATGAGAGTAAAGTATTAAAGACAGAGCCCCAAAGTTTTAGCTAAGAGGCCAGAAGAATGTGAGATTTAAGGAGTAACTTGCTTTCAAAAATAAGATTGAGGTCTAATAGTCAAATTTCAACTTAGTAATGTCAAAAAAAAATACTTTATTTCTAATGTAAGGGCTTTTCTGTTGATCAACTGATTTCTTTCTTTTTTCTTTTTCTCTTCTTTCCTCTTCTCCTTCCCTTTCCCCTTCCTCCTCCCCCTTTCCTTCCCTTCCTTTCCTTTCCTTATTTTTTGAGACTGGATCTTGCTCTAGTGGCCAGCTGGTGTGCAGTGGCATAATCATGGCTCAAAAGTTCCTCCCATCTTGGTCTTCTGAGTATTTGGCACTAAGGGTGTACACCAACATGCCCAGCTGTGTGTGTGTGTGTGTGTGTGTGTGTGTTTGTGTGTGTGTGTGTGTGTGTGTTTTATAGTCAGAGGTCTTGCTGTGTTGCCCAGGCTGGTCTTGAATTCCTGAGCTCAAGCTATCACCTTCACCTGCCTCAGACTCCCAAGGCATAAGCCACTGTGCCCCGCTTGATCAACCTATTTCTAATCTGTGCAATTTTGGTGTATGTTGATAGATAAACATTCAACTTTAGAACCACTTTATCTCTTAAAAATAGGATTTTTTTTCTTGTCCTAACAGAAGTGGCTTTGTTTAAAAGTAAGTAACATACTAAATATCTTCATAAAACAAGCCTGTATGTTTCTCATTTTATGAAGTCATTAATCCTGACCTTCAGAAAAGCTTCCCAATTCACACACGAAAAAGTGCTTTAGCTATGAGACTTTGAAGTAATGGGCTTAAGGCATTGTTCCTCAAAGGAGAAGTTTAGAATTATATTGACAGAAAAGTATTTTAGAGATTGTATTTTAGCTTCCTGTTTTATAAATAGGGAGGCTGAAACTCAGAAAATGTATTCAAAACATAGATCAATGTAGTAGCAGAAAAGAGACTAGAAATAAGGATTCTGACTCTGGAATTAGTGCTCTATAGTCTTTTACATGGACTTTTCTTAACCATAGTTGCAAGAGCCTGGATGCCAGCAATGGTTCAAAGTGATTCTACATCTATTACCTCATATTTGAAGCATATTTGAAATATGCTTCAAAAAGCCATGAAGTGAGTTTCAAATGTAAAATACTACCCAAGAGTGCAATGAATTAGGTACTATCATGGCTCCTCCATTTTAGGGAGAAGTAAACAAGACAAGCACAGTTGTAGTAACTCACTTTGGTAAAGTTTGAATAACTCGCTCAAGATTACATGCTAGCTAGGAATGAGGTTAGACTTTGAGCCTAGGCAATCTAATTTCAAAGTGTGTTCCCCTCAAGTCCCAGGCTCCAATCCTACTGTTTCTAAGTACTTTGTGTATCACCTTCAAAATAGAGAATAGTAACTAGAAGAAAATGAAATAACAAAGCTCCTAATTATTTCCTGCCTCTTCAACCAAAGTTAATCTTTAGTTTTTGGCAAGAGAGCTTTTGATTATTAAGTGCTTTAGACAGTAAGTATTACAAGCTCCAGCCAGTGTCAGGGATGGTAAAGTTTTAACCAGGAAAGACAATTGAAAACAATCTTATTCTTATCCTGCTATTGGTAGAGTTCAGGGAAGAGTGAATGCTAGGAAGGAGAACCTGAGTTTTAAAAGGACTAAGACCCAGGACTTTAGTAGGTGATAAAGTACTAACAAAGGTGCAGTGTTTCAGTAAGGAAGCAGGTGGACAGCAGCATCCAGCACAGAAGGGAATTCAAATGAGAGGAGAATGGAAAAGTCGTTATTGGATTTGGGAATTAGGAAGCTGTTAGTGAGTTTTGAAACAGCAAATTCAGTAGAACCTAGCCTGCAGATGGCCAAGGAATAAACATAAAGATATAAGTGTGCCACACCACTTAAGGTTTATAATTGAATATCAAAACTAGATTATATTTCAGAAAATTAAGTTTTGTAATATTGTGGCAAACTGGGAATATATGTCTCAGTTTTAAAATTATTTTATTTAATAAATTGCGAGTGTTTAATAAGCACGAAACAAATATCAAGAAGTATAAAAAAATAAGTGGTGAAAAGTTTTCTTCCCTTCCCTGTTTACCATCTGCACTATTCATTCCTCTGACTTCCTATGGGTAATCACTTTTAGTTTGTTTTGTTTTGTTTTGTTTCGGTTTTTTGAGACAAGGTCTTGCTCTGTCACCTCGGCTGGAATGCAGTGGCAGGATTCCAGCTCACTGCAAGCTCTGCCTCCCAGGCTCAAGGGATACTCCCACCTCAGACTCCTGAGTAACTGGGACTACAAATGTGTACCACCACACCCAGCTATGTTTTTCCACTTTTTGTAGAGATAGGATATTGCCCAAGCTGGTCTCAAACGTCTGGGCTCAAGCTGTCCACCTCCCCAGCCTCCCAAAGTGCTGGGATTACAGGCATAAGCCACTGAATCTGACCTAGTTTCTTCATCTTTTCAGATATTATTTTTTAAATAAGGAAAACACACACACACTTCTACATGATGGTATGTAGTAGATTATTACAAACTTGCCTTTCCTCCCCACTAAGTGTATCTTGAAAATCTTCTTATGTTAATTCATGAGAATTTAAAAATATTTCAATAGTATTTGGTTAGGTATATCATTTATTTTGCTATTTCTATATAGATGAAAATAAGGCTGTTTACAAATATTTGCTATCACAAATAGGGCTGCACGGTTTTACACATATAACCTTGTACATCTTTACTGGCATATATGCAAGTAATCTCTCTGGTAAATTCTTAGAAGTGGATTAGTTAAATTGAAAGGATATAAGCAATTGCAATATACACTGCCAAAATGCCACTTCTTCATATTGTACTAATCTGCCATCCCACAACTGATGTATGAAAGCATCTGTTTTCTACTTTCTCACCAATGCTATGTTAGCAAATTTTGAAATTTCATTTTGCAAATCTGATAGGTAAAATATATCTTAATATAGTTTTCAGTTACATTTCTCTCATCAGGAGTGACAACATTTTTTCATATGTTCAAGGGTCATTTGCAGTTTACTTTCTGTAAAATATCTGTTCATAAAATTTTTATTCTTCTTCTGGGTTTTTATCTTTTTTTTACCAATAAAAACTCCTACATACATGGGAGCTTAGCCTTTAGTCCAAGAAATGAATTAGAAGAATTCTTTCCCGGTTTATTACGTGTTTTTGCTTTGTGTTTAGTGTTTTCATGATACAGAAGTTTTTTTCTGCTTGTTTGTTACAAATTTTACAGAGGTGAATATATTAGGCTATTCTTTTGTGGCTTCTGGAATTTTTGTAATAGTCACAGAGGTCATCTTCACTTTGAGATTATAAAATAATTTTTGTATTATTTTTAGTATTTTTAACATTTTGGCTTTTGCATTAAAACTTGTATTGTTTTGGAAGTTATCTTGGTATGCAGTATCAAATATGGACATAATTTTATTTTTCCAGATGTTAGCCACAATGTTACAACACCATTAATTCAATAGTCTATGTTTTTTCCAATTACTTGAGACATCTCACCTATCACATGAACTTGATTAATAAGGCAGTGGTGAGAGATCCAAGATGGCCAAATAGGAACAGCTCTGGAGTGCAGTTCCCAGCAAGAACAACGCAGAGGTTGAGTGATCAATGCATTTCCAAATGAGTTTTTACTGCCCACAGGCAAGGAGATTCCCAGGCCAAAAAAAATCACGATTTTCTAGCATGGCTGTTTCAGCCAGTGCTGTGGGTTTCCACACAAAAACTCACACAAATCTGGGTGGCCGTTTCAACTGAACTGGCACCTGAAATGCCAGGGAGACAGAGCCACCCATTCAACTGAAAAAGAGGGGGTCGAAACAGGGGGCCAGGTGATCTGGCTCAGCAGGTCCTGCCCTCAAAAAGACCAGCAATCTGAAATGCTCTGGACTGAGAGTTTCACAGCAAGTGCAGCTGGACTTGGGACAGTCCAGCTCGATGTGGGGAAGGGCATCTGCCATTATCAAGGGAGTCCACCACTATTGAGGCAGTCCACCATTACTGAGACAGTCCACCATTACTGAGGCAATTCTAACTGTACCTCTGTAAATAACACTGCAAGGAAGTTTACACAGCAGCTGAGGAGAGCCCACAGCAGCTCAGCAACACCTCTGCTGGCAGGCTGTAACTACTCTACCTCCTTGCTGGGCAGGGCATCTCTGAAAAAAGGCAGCAACATGTCAGGAACTTATAAATAAAGCCCCACCCTCCAAGGACAGAGCACCTGGGAAAAGAGAGATTGTGAGTCCCACTTCAGCAGACTTAAATGTACCTGCCCAGCAGCTCTAAATGGAAAAATGGAGCTCCCAGCGTAGCACTTGAGCTCCTTTAAGGGACAAACTGTCATCTCAAGCAGCTCCCTGGCCCCTATATATCCAAAGAGACACCTTATAAAAGAGAACTCTGGCTAACATCTGGCCGGTACCCTTCTGGGACAAAAATAAAAGAAGAAGAAACCAGCAACAACACTTACTGTTCTGCAGCCCCCATGGGTGATCCCTAGGCAAGCAGGGTCTGGAGTTGCCCTTCATCAGAGGAGCCTGACTGTTAGAAGGAAAACAAAAAAACAGAAAGAAATAGCTTCAACATCAACAAAAAGGACATCCACTCAGAGACCCTATCTGAAAGTCACCAACTACAACGACCACAGGTAGATAAATCCATTAAGAGGGAAGAAACCAGTTCAAAAAGGATGAAAACACCAAAAACCAGAACACTTCTCCTCCTCCATGAGATCACAACTCCTCACCAGCAAAGGAACAAAACAGGACGGAGAGTGAGTCTTATGAATTGACAGAAACAGGCTTCAGAAGGTGGGTAACAACAAAATTCTCTGAGCTAAAAGAACATGTTCTAACCCAATACAAAGAAAATAAGAACCTTGAAAACAGGTTACATAAAATGCTAACAAGAATACACAGCTTAGAGAAGAATATAAACGACTTTATGAAGCTGAAAAAGACAACATGAGAACTTCGCGAAGCATACACAATTTCAATAGCTGAATTGACCAAGCAGAAGAAAGGATATCAGAGATTGAAGATCAACTCAATGAAATAAAATAAGAAGGCAAGATTAGAGAAAAAAGAGTGAAAATAAATGAACAAATCCTCCAAGAAATGTGGGATTATGTGAAAAGACCTAATCTATGTTTGATAGGTGTACCTGAATGTGACAGAGTGAATGAATCCACGCTGGAAAACACTCCTCAGGATATTATACAGGAGAACTTTCCCAACCTAGCAAGGCAGGCCAACATTCAAACTCAGGAAATACAGAGAACACCACAGAGATAGTCCTCAAAAAGAGCAACCCCAAGGCACATACTCGTCAGATTCACCAGGGTTGAAATGAAGGAAAAAATGCTAAGGGAATCCAGAGAGAATGGCTTGGTTACTCACAAAGGGAAGCCCATCAGACTCACAGCAGATCTCTCAGCAGAAACCCTACAAGCCAGAAGAGAGTGGGGGCCAATATTCAACATCCTTAAAGAAAATAACTTTCAACCTAGAATTTCATATCCAGCCAAACTAAGCTTCATAAGCAAAGGAGAAATAAAATCCTTTACAGGCAAGCAATTGCTGAGATATTTCATCACCATCAGTACCAGCCACTCTAAAAACATATGAAATGGTAAAGACCATTGGACAATGAAGAAACTGCACCAACTAATGGGCAAAACAACCAGCTAGCATCAAAATGGCAGGAACAAATTCACATATAACAATATTAACCTTAAATGTAAATGAGCTAAATGCCCCAATCAAAAGACACAGACTGGCAAATTGGATAAAAAGCCAAAACCCATCAGTGTGCTGTATCCGGGAAACCCATCTCACATGCAAAGACAAAACAGGCTCAAAATAAAGGGATGGAGGAAGATTTACCAAGCAAGTGGAGAGCAAAAAAAAAAAGCAGGAGTTGCAATCCTAGCCTTTGATAAAATAGACTTTAAAGCAACAAAGATCAAAAGAGACAAAGAAAACAATTACATAATTGAAAAAGGATCAATGCAACAAGAAGAGCTAACAATCCTAAATATATATGTACCCAACACAGGAGCACCCAGATACATAAAGCAAGTTCCTAACAACCTACAAAGAGACTTAGACCCCCACACAATAATAGTGGGAGACTTGAACACCCCATTGTCAGTATTAGACAGATCAACAAGACAGAAAATTAACAAGGACATCCAGGACGTGAACTCAGACCTGGATCAAGCAAACCTAATAGACATTTACAGAACTCTCCACCCCAAATCCACAGAATATACATTCTTCTCAGCACCACATCACACCTACTCTAAAACTGACCACATAATTGGAAGTAAATCACTCCTCAGAAAATGCAAAAGAACGGAAATCATAACAAGCAGTCTCTAAGACCACAGTGCAATCAAGTTAGAGCTCAGAATTCAGAAACTAACTCAGAACCGCACAGCTTCATGGAAACTGAACAACTGGCTCTTGAATGTTGACTGGATAAACAATGAAATGAAGGCAGAAATAAAGATGTTCTTCAAAACCAACGAGAATGTAGACACAACATACCAGAATCTCTGGGACACATTTAAAGCAGTCTCTAGAGGAAAATATATAGCAATAAATGCCCACATGAGAAGCAAGCAGAGATCTAAAATTGACACCCTATCATCAAAAGTGAAAGAGCTAGAGGAGCAAGATCAAAAAAACTCAAATCCTAGCAGAAGACAAGAAATAACTAAGATCAGAGCAGAACTGAAGGAGATAGAGACCCGAACAACCCTTCAAAAAATCAATAAATCCAGGAGCTGGTTTTTCGAAAAGGTCAACAAAATAGACAGACCACTAGCCAGATTAATAAAAAAGAAAAGAGACA
>CAUYUD010022663.1:0-29012 GCA_963575295.1 Alouatta caraya
GCCCAGCTAATTTTTGTATTTTTAGTAGAGACGGGGTTTCACCATGTTGACCAGGATGGTCTCGATCTCTTGACCTCGTGATCCACCCTCCTCGGCCTCCCAAAGTGCTGGGATTACAGGCTTGAGCCACCGCGCCCGGCCTTATTTTTACTTTTTTAAGCTTTTGAAAAAGTTCCAGGTCCTCAGGCATTGTGTAATACAATGACTTCCTTGGTGGTTTTGGTACGTTCACTGCCGGCATTGGACATTGTAACAGGAAAAATTTTCAATAATTCCTGTCACTCAATGATTAATGCATGATAGGGCCTATGAAATGAACTTATCAGTTATAGTGGGAATATAAATAAAGTGAAGGATCCAACATTGCTTTAAAAGTCATCCCAACGGTTTATATTTGGATTCTATGAACTGTGGTCCAAAGGTTAACAGCATGAATTAACATGCATCTTTAAAGGACTGTAATGAAAGATCTTTGTGTATTTATTTGTTTTTATCTGCTGTCAAGTTGTTTTGACATGGAAGATTTTCAAGTAACATTGGCAGAGAGGTACAGTATGTTATCCCTATGATGAAAATAAATTCATTTGTTGTATATAGTTCCTCAATCTCTGAAATAAAGATATGAATGATAAAGGGTATGAATGGTTTAATCAAGGCTTTATTTTGGAAGAAAAATGGCAGTGATGAATAAATTGCTACAGGCCATAATTTGGGATTGTTATCTGTGCATTAAAGATCTTTTCCAAGTAGATTACACTCTGTTAACTTCCTGCTAGCCATCAGCATGAGCCCTACTGCCTAAACACTATTTCATTTATTTATGTTTGGAAAACCCAGAAACATTTTCGTTTGCAATCTTGTTTCTTTTGTTATAAGTCAAGTTTGAATGTTACAATACTTTTATTGAAAAACTTTTGTTAAGTTTTTTCTTGTAAATTTTCTTTACTTGTATAATCTTGTCCTTTAATCCTGTACCCTAAAATAAGAAATACATTTTTGACAGAGGCTTACTGTTTTAACAAAAGAGTGTGGATATTTTTATTTTAAAATTTAGGCAAAGATCGCTGTCAAATGGTATGTTTGCTTATTTGTCTTATACAGCCATGTAGTTTTTCCTGGAGGGATTGTTTTGTTGTTGTTGAAAAGACTTTACTTACAGGTAGATAAACTTTTCTACAGAAAAATAATTGTTGAAGGGTCCAATTCTCAGTACTATGTGAGTTAATGATACTACAACTAAGTTCTTTTTAAAAAGTTATTAATGTATTTTATAATTTTCACATATGCAAAATCTGTTTCTACTACAATGTTATTTTTACTAATGCCCTATTGTTGTACTCTTTTTGAAATATCCTGCACTGAATATATGAATCAATTTGGGCTTAAAACTAAAAGCCAGTTGGCTGAAAGGTTTGAAAATGTACCCCAGTAAAACCAATCACTCGCTAATTGGTAAATAATATCTTAAAATTATTTTTAATCTGAATAGATGATATTTTGTAGCTTTGTACATTTTGTTATAAAATTTCACACTCTAAAAGTATAATTGTTGAACTCAGGGGTGGGTAGACTTCAAAAATATGTCTGCTATAGAATTAACTTGAAAAAAAAGTAAAACTGTGGCCAGCCGCTAAATTGTGGATACTGTTTTTATATTCCTGGTTAACAAAAGTGGTAAACTTTTTAAAAATTATAGAACATTTCTGTTCTATCTTGACTAGATATATGTAAGTTCTCACAGTGATCTCTGTCAGTTTTATTAGTTGGCCTGTTTAACCAAGACAAAAAGTTTTCAAATTACTCATAGTTTTAAACTGCTTTTAATAGGAAAATTGCAGCTGTAAATTGTGTATTTTCATATTTTACATAACTGCTCTACATGACTGTTTGACTTGATCTTTTTCTGGGCGTTAGGGAGAAATCTCTTTCCATATTGCTGGTGTTCTTACTAAAATGCTTTTATAAAGAAATGACCAGTGACATTTATTCACCAAAGGAATTAATGTACTGGGTCAAAGATTAACAATGCTATGCTATAGAGTAATAGATCATATATAGCCTCAACTGAGTTTTTTACAACAATATTTTAACACACCGCTCTCTCTACATATACATATCATAAAGTAAACTAAAATGAAACAAAGGAAAGTAGAGGAAAATGAAATAATTTCGGTACATCTTATGGTTTAAAGAGAGGAAAATAAAGTGAAATATCCTAAAATATAGGAGCATAAATATTCAAAATTCATAATCAGATTAATAAGACTCTCTTGAATTTAGGAAACACTGAAAAGTCCTTGCACTTAGATTTAATTTATATGTAAGTTACATTATTAAAAGTCATAAGGCATTTATCTGAGTCATTGCTGTACGGAGGGCAATTAATGAATGACTTGTAATAATGCAAAGAATATTTCTCTGTAATATATTGTTAAAAGACAACCAGAGTATCAAGGAAATGTATATAGAAATGTGCTACGTCCCTCCTTTTTGCATTCGCTGTGGGGCACTCTTTGCTACATAGGCCTACAGAATTAGAGTTTTCATACTTCGAAGATAATGTACACTCTTCTCATTTATTTATTTATTTGTTTGTTTATGTTTAGGCCACTCTTCTGGTTTGCCAAATTACATTAAGACGGTGATACATTTACTTCCTTATCTATACATGCTTAGATCATGAACATGATGCCCTTCCAATTTTTTTTTTTTTTTGTCAAGTAGGGATTAATGCCATAGGTTTTAAAGAGAAGCATTGTTTTCAGTTTTTAAGATAATTTTTTAAAAATACATTTTATGGTTGTTCTCTTAAGGAGTTAATGTTTACTTCTGAAGGACTTACTTGTAATACGTAATTTATCATATTAGCCAGCAGGGAAATAAAGCATTTTTAATCCCCAGAAGAAAGTGCTTTTGTATAGTCAACAGTTCACCTGGAAAAAGATTTTAATCCTTATTGTTTTGATGAGGAATATCAATATTTGGTAGAAAGTAACTAGAATCATTTATTACTTTTTCCCTTATGAAATTTTAAATATATGCAAATATATATATCATTAGATTCCTGTGGTGGATAATAATTTCTTCAGATTCTGAAACAGGTGTCTAGTGACTGCTTAATTGTTTCCAAATTGCATCAGAGATGAATTGGTAAATAATGGAAATGAGCAGTGATATGAAAATGGTTATGTAACTACATATTGCTTGTTTCTGGTAATCAAGTCTTATTTTTGAAAAGCCTCTTGTTTTTGAGAATAGAGGTATTTAAAACTTGTTATAACCTCTTCCTAAACATAGAAAAGAAGAGGAGGCCCTGTGTGTTTGAAAATTTTTTTAAATAAAGCATTCAGTGTCACAAAAAAAGAATTATTTCAGTCTTTATTTAAATTGCTTTAGTTGTTGATGTATATGCTCATTGTAAAGAGGAAATCAAAGGACATAGAAGTATGAGGAGTAAAAAGCTGGTCTCTTTATCAATTCCTCTTACCCACTTACCAAGTGTAAGCAGTTTTAAGGTTGATGTGTATCCTTTCAACCACTTCTCTGCATGCCTAAACACTATTTATAATGCTTAGCAAAAAATGGGATGATACAACATATGATATCCTATAACTTGCTTTATTTTTACAACATATATCATGAACAATCTTTCAGTATATTCATATAAATCCTGTTCTTCTTATTGACTGCTAAACGGATGTACATACTTTACTAAGCTACTTCTCTATTGAAAGGCATTTAGGTGGTCTCCAACATTTTTGGCTAAAACAAAACTGCATTGGTCACTTTTGCACTTTTTCCCTTGACCATGTGTGTGCGGTTAAGATTTGCGGAATAATAGGCTATGTGTTTGTAAACTTTAAGTATTATTGACAGATTTCTCCCCAAGATAAAATAGAACTTAACACCTTATAAAATTCTGCTTTTTCCAAGCTGATGTTTGAGATGAATTTATCTAACTCATGCTTGATGTAGATTGAAATGCAGCATGAAACAAAAATATGTTAAAAACACATCTATTAACTCAATAGCTTATATTTTTCTACCATGCCGTACTAAAATATTCTATAACTGTCTGAATCTAAGAATAATTCATATCAAGATTTCAAGAGATTGAACAGTGTTGACAATACTTTGGAAAACGCAAAGAAGCAAATCAAAGAGTATATGCAGTTTTGAACCTACCTGTCTGTTACTATCAGGGTAAGTTAAGCTATGTTGCAAAATCAATCAACCTGGAAATTTTATTGGTCTAACACAATGATTAATTTTTGAATCATACTCTATGTACGTTTCAGGTTAGCAAGGGTCTCTGTTCTACATAGTCCTTTGGAGACTCAGGATTGTACAGCCTCATCTTTCAGTTGCACATTCTAGAATATATAGTTTCCTCAGTCACTGTGGCAGGAGAAGGGTGGCTAGAGAATTGTGCATGGACATATTTGGTTCTATAACATAAGCTTAAAATGAAATAAGCTACATTTTCTTTAGTAAAACATTCTAACTCTGAAGCCCCCTGGCCAGGGGCTGCTGTCTTTAGCAGTACTACCTTCATCCGCATTTCTGATATTGATGCTGAAACCCTTCGCTGTGCAAAAATGGAAACTGAATTGGCCGTCTTCTTTGGCTGGTCCTATTCTTTTATCATTATGCTTTAAATTCTGGGGTACATGTGCAGAATGTGCAGGTTTGTCACATAGGTATACACATGCCATGGTGGCTTGCTACATCCATCCCACCATCATCTACATTAGGTGTTTCTCCCAATGCTATCCGTCTCCTAGCCCCCACCCCCCTACAGGCCCTGATGTGTGATGCTCCTCTCCTTGTGTCCATGTGTTCGCACTGTTCAACACCCACTTATGAATGAGAATATGCACCCTTCTGGGACGAAGCTACCAGAGGAAGGAATGGGCAGCAATCTTTGCTGTTCTGGATGGTCCTATTCTTGTCTCTTGCTACCACAATTACTGACCTCAGTCAATTGACCTAGGCCTCTAGTCATTTCTCTAGAAATGAGAGAACATACACCCTCTCTCAAAATCACGTTCAGAAAGGTTTTTTTATAGCAACCTAGTTATTGTCATTATTTAGAAATAAAGCACTTTCAGTTCAATTCAAAGGATAACTTGGCTAGTAGAGAGTTCCAGCCACATTCCCTTCCAAAGTTCTATGATCTACAGATAAGCCTGCAAACCACCCCATCCCTTACGGTGTGTTCTCTATTAGGGCTATTACCCACTCTCTGCCTCTATCATTAATTAATCTGGCAGACGACCTCAAAGGAAAAAATAGAAGCAATGTACCTGTCCTTTTCCCTGAATACTAATAGATATAAGTGAAAGAGCACAGCCTCCCACCATCCTACATCCTCTGAAGACCAAGTGGTTAAATGTATTGTTGTTAATGTAAAAAAGAAAAAAAAAAAAACTTCCTTCTTATCTTTTTCTCTCATTAACACTGTTTTCTGCACGTATCCAGAACCTGACCACTGTTACTATGAATGGAAATCTTTAGACAGTATTTCATAGGCATCTTCATTGTATTCAAACAGAAACACAATACTGTAATATTTTGGGTCAACAAATATGAAATTTCAAAAATTAAATAAATATTTAAAAATAAGAAATTGATAAAATTTTGATTGGTTAGTTTTAAATAACCATAAGAATTATTTTTCATTTTTAACATCTCTTCAATTTTATGTTTAAAAATTGCACACCTGCCTGACCTCTATTGTTCCTCGTATATCCTGTTACAGTATGTTGGGTAACTGGTTTTTTAAAAAGCTTTCATAAATTGTTTGATACATTTCAAAGTCAGAAGTGAGCATAAAATTCATACTCAGATTTGGTCAAACAATTTTTGGTTGTATAGAGACTTATTGCTATTTAAACTAAAGGAAGAAATGGAAACTCTTTAAAGAGCAAACAGTAGATTAAAATAAATATGGCTTTTCTCCCAGTAAGAAATCTCTGAAAATTCCTGTTGTCGGCGAGGTTGTGCTGCAGATGTTCAGACTTACCACAGAGATTTCTAAGGTGAATGCCAAAAATTTGGTTTGAAATAAAAAGTGAGATTTATACTCAAACAGCCAAGGATTCCTCATCACACAGGATTCTGTATGGTTGTATTATTATATTACACACATGTCCTGAAAATTTATTCAAAAACAATTCTTAGACGATATTAGAGGTTTCATTCAGTACTTGGTATTAAATTACTGAAAAAAATACCAAAAATTGTGAGTGCTGCCTTCAAGAAGCTCACACTTGTTTAGAAACAACCACAGTGAACTAGTTTAAAAAACAAAAATAAAAAAGTAAAAGGAATAGGTCTCCCAAGAATAAGTCTTGACCTTTTCAGTACTACTTCCATGGCAGATGTTCCTTCCAGCTGTGAATGTTGGTATTGATCATTATGAGAACATGACACTGAATATAGGTCAGTGGCAGGATTTGTTGCCACATCAGGAGATAAATGACTTGCTGGACAGGATCTGATAGGGGTAGAATGGATTGTGAAAACTCTCATGCTGGGCTGCACATAAGGTTTTGAAACTAGAGAGCAGATAAAACAAGGCAGGCAAAGAGACAGGGCAAAGAGCAGGGATTACAGAGGGCACGTAGCAGGTGAGGCGAGCACACAATACAGTTTTCCGACAGCAGCTAGATTTCCAGTGGGGCCCGGGAAACCACTGATCTTTCTCACTGATTTATTCATTAGGTGGAAAAAATATGGGTTAAGCTTTAAGACTTCAAATTTGTTCAGATACTAGACATAGAATATTCAGAACATAGATCTTAACCAAGATACAAACTCTGGTCATTGAGGCAGTCACTGGTTTCACCAGTCTTTTTCATCTTTCGCTGTAGGAACTTCCAGTTGCTTCCTAAAGCCAAAACTAACAAGTTCTGGCCATGAACTTTTCATGCTGAAACACCCCAGTATAGGGACAAGCACAATAGATGAAAAGTCAGAAATCTTGGGTGCTAATTTTCCTTCTCTTTATAATTAGCAGTATAATCTAACCAACATCGCTTAACATCTTTGGGCCTCAGTTTTCTCATCTTTAAAATGAGAGACTGAGATTACCCCAGTTCTAATATTTCTGCTCGTTTTTGGGGTTCTATTTTACTATTTCACTTGTCAACAAATAGAAAGCAAATTTTACTTGCTGGTACTGATACATTTTTACTACTTGCATTTCGTGAATATTTGATAGTGAATGGACTGGAAAAATGACAATCGTAGATTTGTTCTTGGAATTATTGGATTATCATCACTAAATCTACAGCTCTTACCAAAGCAAACCATGACAATTACTTCTAAGTCTTCCTTTTGGAGTCTCTCACAACCGAACACATTTTTGTTTAATAGAAAACAAGGACATTTTAATTGCTTGAGCTAGATTCTTCTACTTTGTTTTATGTCTGCAGTCAGAACCAGACCCTTGTGAATAATGTTAAAAGACGGATATTCTTTTCCCTGAGCTTTCTTCTTTTTCGTGTAAATTATAACTATTGCTTCGGGGATTGGGCATTTGGACAAGCAGTAAAATAATCAACATTTTAATGCTGTTTTGTGGCAACCCAGGACTCTTTGAATTAGTGGCTAGATTAACCATTCACAGGTGTAAGCATTCCATTCATAGCTAGCTTTAATAGTCCTGATCACTGGGGAAATAAATTCTCTTGGTTGGTTTGAAGGCTTTTCAAAATAATTTCTTGAATGTGAATAAGTGACTCCAGCACTCCTACCTAGGTTTTCTTTAATTCTTTATTTTTATTTTTTTTATTGTACTTTAGGTTCTGGGGTACATGTGCAGATCATGCAGGATTATTGCATAGGTACACACATGGCAATGTGGTTTGCTGCCTCCATCCCTCCGTCACCCACATCTGGCATTTCTCCCCATATTATCCCTCTCCGACCTCCCCATTCCCCTTGCACTGTCCCTCCCCTGGCCCCCTCAACAGACCTCAGTATGTGATGCTCCCCTCCCTGTGTCCATGTATTCTTATTGTTCAACACCCGCCTATGAGTGAGAGCATGTGGTGTTTGGTTTTCTGTTCTTGTGTCAGTTTGCTGAGAATGATGGTTTCCAGATTCATCCATGTCCCTACAAAGGACACGAACTCATCCTTTCTTATGGCCGCATAGTATTCCATGGTGTATATGTGCCACATTTTCCCTGTCCAGTCTATCGTAGATGGGCATTTGGGTTGATTCCAGGTCTTTGCTATTGTAAACAGTGCAGCTATGAACATACGTGTGCATGTGTCCTTATAATAGAATGATTTATAATCCTTTGGGTATATACCCAATAATGGGATTGCTGGGTCAAATGGAATTTCTATTTCTAGGTCCTCAAGGAAACGCCACACTGTCTTCCACAATGGTTGAACTAGTTTACACTCCCATCAACAGTGTAAACGTAGGTTTTCTTTAATTCTAATGCTATTTCTACTCTCATCAAAATAAGAGTAGAAAAGTGAATCATTTATCATCTTTATCATAAAAGAACTATTCCAATCACAAATCATTTAGCTGCATTTGCCAAATTGTGTGTGAGTGTTTATGTATTTTTCTAACCAGTCTTAAGTCTGTTTTTACCATAGAACTTTCCAGGCAGGTGTTAGAAACCATATTTCAAGAAAACTACCTTCAAAAATACCTGCAAACGCATGCCATAGCTCATTCAAACAACAAATACCTTGGGTTTGATTTTGGTCACTGTTTTGAGTTTCAAATCAAATCTCCAATAAGGCAGGCCCCAGCTCAACATTAAGTTGATTAGTTCCTTTCCATCTCTCTTTTGTCTTTATTATTTTAAATCTGTTCTGCCACTTTAACATTTCAAACTCAACTGTTTTATGACTGTGAAATATTGTCACAATATATTATGCTAATGGGCCTAATCAATTCCCAGGGAAAGTTTCCTGTGCGCTGTGATATGTATATGATAAAGCCACCAGTTCTCAATGGTGAGAATTTGAAGTTTCAGATTTGATGTTTATAACTGCTGCTGTATAATTTGTTTTCCTGTGTCAGAAAGCTAGTGAGCATATTTTAATGGCCGCAGTGGGTCTTTGTTCTTCGTCAAACTGCTATTTACTGTAGTGTATGACCTGCTTACCATCCAGGCAAATATAAGAAACTCAGTAATTAATTATTATAGTTGTGAGACTGTCTGGAGAAGAAACGACTATTGAGAATAAGAAAATCCTAGTAAAGTACCCTGCCCATTCTGGTTTCCCACCTTAAGGGACTCAAAACGCAGAAATTTTCGGAAAGATATAGCAAAGTAGAGAATTCTATAATATTCAATTTGAAACTCTTTATAATATATGCTCTTGGCTGGGAGCAGTGGCTCATGCCTGTAATCCTAGCTCTTTGGGAGGCCGAGGCGGGTATATCACGAGGTCAAAAGATGGAGACCAGCCTGGCAAACATAGTGAAACCCCATCTCTACTAAAAATACAAAACATTAGCCAGTGTGGTGATGGGTGCCTGTAATCCCAGCTACTCAGGAGGCTGAGGCAAGAGAATTGCTTGAACTCGGGAGGTGGAGGTTGCAGTGAGCAGAGATCACGCCACTGCATTACAGCTTGGGTGACAGTGCAAGACTCCGTCTCAAAAAAAAAAAAAAAAAAATATATATATATATATATATGTATATACACACACACACACACACACACACACACACACACACACACACACACACACATATATATATATGCTCCTTTTTCCCAGATGTATAATCCAAACTGTGATTCTCAGCATTGCCAATTCCTACTGCACTCCAGGAAAGACATCAGATGACTAAGTTCGGCAGGGCCAATGATACTTTAAAGAAGAACAAATGCTCCAGTTGGATCTGAGAAGCTGTAGAAAATGGGTAGAATAAATTCTCTCAAGAATATAATGAGCTCTAGGTCTTCCAAAGAATGCAGCCCAATGTGGCCAAAACCTTACTGGACTGGGTTCCAGGAGATGGTTTGAATCTTGGCTCTGATATTCAAGAAATATAGAATATTTAATCTCTTTAGCTTTACTTTTCTAAGCTTGACACAACAATATCTATCTCCCAAGGTTGTTAATGAGCCAACAAGCAAAAGCTTAACAATTTATGACACAAAGTAGGCACTTAATGTATGTTATTTCCATTTTCTCCAAAAGGCTTTTCAGCTTCTCTACTTCATAGGGTCTTTCCTTTCTTTGCAGAAAGAAGTGCAGAAATCCTTAGTAGAATTTCTTTTCTGCACATTGCATTTTGACACACAATCAGGCACTGCCTGATAGCAGTGCCCCTTTATTTTAGGTGACTATATATTTTCTTCCTGAAAACAAGCTAATTTCTTTGAAGTCGAGGGCTCCATATCATCCTTTTCTGGACTGCCCATCACTCATCCCCACAATATCTGGTACAGCTTGCTGATAAATACTGAACTAAAAATGTTCCTCATCCTTTTCTCCTCCTCTTGACACTTTTTACTGCTAATGAATGCTTGCAATTATGGCCCACATTAAATTTAAAAATATATGGCATGTCCTTGTATAATCATAAATTGTAGACAACTGAGTCTCACTAAATTAAAACAGCAACTATATATTTGCAAAAAATTACATCAATACCGTAGGGCAGTATTAATGACCTGCGGGGCAGCCAACAATAGCGGCACGACCACCACCTTCTCAACAGACTTTCTTTTTTACGTTTAATTTTTTTTTTATTTCAATAGGTTTTTGGGGGACTCGTGGTATTTGTTTACATGAATAAGTTTTTTAGTGGTGATTTCTGAGTTTTGGGGGCACCCATCACCCAACAAATGAATACTGTACCCAAGGTGTAGTCTTTTATCCCTTGCCACCCCTACCCTTTCCTCTAAGTCCCTAAAATCCAATGTATTTTTTTTATGCCTTTGTGTCTCATAGCTTGGCTCCCACATATGAGTGAGAACATACAATGTTTGGTTTTCCTTCCTGAGTTACTTCAATTACAATAATAGTCTCCAATTCCATCCAGGTTGCTGCAAATGCCATTATTTCATTCCTTTTAATGGCTAAGTGATATTTTATGGTATCTATATACACCACATTTTCTCTAATCACTCAGTGATCGGTGGGCATTTGGGCTCGTTCCATATTTCTGCACTTGCAATTTGTGCTGCTATAACCATGAGTGTCCAGGTATCTTTTTCGTATGATTTTCTCTTGGTAGATACCCAGTAGTGGGATTGCTGCATCAAAACGTAGACCTCCTTTTAGTTCTTTAAGGAATTGCCACAGTTTTCCACAGCTGCTGTGCTAGTTTACACTCCCACCAATGGTGTAAAAGTATTCCCTTTTCAGCACATGCCTGGCAACATTTATCTATTATTTTTTGGTTTTTTGATTGTGGTCATTCTTGCAGGGGTGAAGTGGTATTGCACTGTGGTTTTGATTTGCATTTTCCTGATAATTAGTGATGTTGAGCATTTTTCCATATACTTGTTGGCCATTTGTTTATCTTATTTTAGAATTGCCTATTCATCTCCTTAGCCCACTTTTTCGTGGCATTGTTTATTTTTTCTTGCTGATTTGTTTGCATTCTTTGTAGATTCTGGATATTAGTTCTTTGTGGGATGCATACATTGCGCGGATTTTTTCCCACTCCGTGGGTTGTCTGTTAACTCTGCTGATTATTTCTTTTGCTGTGCAGAAGCTCTTTAGTTTAATTAAGTCCCATCTATTTATCTTGGTTTTTGTTGCATTTGCTTTTGGGTTCTTGGTCATGAAGTATTTGCCTAAGCTAATGTCTAAAAGGGGTTTTACAGTGTTATCTTCTGGAATCTTTATGGTTTCAGGTCTTAGATTTAAGCCTTTGATCTGTCTTGGGTTGATCTTTGTATAACGTCAGGGACAAGGATTCGGTTTCATTCTTCTACACGTGGCTTGCCAATTATACCAGCACCATTGGTTGAATTGGGTGCCCTTTTCCCACTTTATGTTTTTGTTTTCTTTGTCAATAATCAGTTGGCTGTAAGTATTTGGCTTTATTTCAGGATTCTGTATTCTGCTACATTGGTCTATGTGCGTATTTTTATACCAGTCCCATGCTGCTGTCGTCACTATGACTTTATAATATAGTTTGAATTTGGGTAATGTAATGCCTCCAGATTTGTTCCTTTTGCTTACTCTGGCTTTGCCTATTAGGGCTCTCTTTTGGTTCCATATGAATTTTGGGATTGTTTTTTATAGCTCTGTGACACATGATGGTGGTATTTTGATGGGAATTGCATTGAATTTGTAGATTGCTTTTGGCAGTATGGCCATTTTCACAATATTGATTCTACCCATTCGTGAGCACAAGATGTATTTCCATTTCTTTGTGTCATCTATGATGTTTTTCAGCAGTGTTTTGTAGTTTTCCTTATAGAGATCTTTCACGGCCTTGCTTAGGTATATTCCTAAGCATTTTAGTTTTTTGCAGTTATTGTGAAAGGGGTCGAGTTCTTGATGTGATTCTCAGCATGGTCGCTGTTGGTGCATAGCAGAGCTACTAATTGTGTACATTAATTTTGTATTCTGAAACTTTGCTGAATTCATTTACCAGTTCCAGGTGCTTTTTGGATGAGTCTTTAGGCTTTTCTAGGTATACAATCAAATCATCAGCAAAAACAGTGACAGTTTGACTTCCTCTTTATAGATTTGGATGCCCTTTATTTCTCTTTCTTGTCTAACTGCTCTGGCTAGGACTTCCAGTACTATGTTAAATAGAAAAGGTGAAAGTGGGCATCCTTGTTCAGTGCTCAGGGGGGATGCTTTCGACTTTTCCCCATTCAGTATAATGTTGTCTGTGGGTTTACCATAGATGGCTTTTATTACCTTAAGTTATGTCCCTTCCATGCTTGTTTGCTGAGTGTTTTAATCATAAAGTGATGCTGGAATTTGTCAACTGCTTTTTCTGTGTCTATTGAGATAATCATGTGATGTTTTAAAACATTTTGTTTATGTGGTGTATCACATTTATTGACTTGCATAAGTTAAACTATCCCTGCATCGCTGGTATGAAACGCACTTGCTCATCTTGCTGATATGCTATTGGATTCAGTTTGCTAGTATTTTGTTGTGAGTTTTTGCCTCTGTGTTCATCAGGGATATTGATCTGTAGTTTTCTTTTTTTGTTGTGTCCTTCCCTGGTTTTGGCATTAGGGTGATACTGGCTTCATAGAATGATTTAGGGAGGGTTCCTTCTTTCTCTGTCCTGTGTAATAGTGTCAGTAGAATTCTTTCTTTCTCTATTCTGTGGAATAGTGTCAATAGGATTACTACCAATTCTTTGAATGTCTGATAGAATTTAGCTGTGAATCTGTCTGGTCCTGGACTTTTTTGTTGGTATTTTCAATCTCACCACTTGTTATTGGTCTGTTCAGACATTCAGATATCTTCCTGGTTTAATCTAGGAGGGGTGTATATTTCCTGGAATATATCCTTCTCATGTAGGTTTTCTATTTTATGTACATAAATGTGTTCATAGTAGCCTTGAATAAACTTTTGTGTTTCTGTGATATCAGTTGCAATATCTCCCATTTTGTTTCTTACTGAGCTTGTTTGGATGTCTGTCTTCTTTTCTTGGTTAATTTTGCTAATGGTGTAACAATTTTATCTGTCTTTTCAAAGAATCCGCTTTTTGTTTCATTTATCATTTGCATTGTTTTTGTTTCAATTTCATTTAGTTCTGCTGTAATGTTTGTTATTTCTTTTCTTCTGTTAAGTTTGGGTTTGGATTGTTCTTGTTTCTCCAGTTCTGTGAGGTGTAAGATTTTCTATTTGTGCTTTTTCAGACTTTTTGATTTAGACATTTAATCCTATGAACTTTCTTGTTAGCACCACTTTTTCTGTATCCCAGAGGATTTGATAGGTTGTGTCACTATTATTGTTCCGTTCAAAGAATCTTTTCATTTTCATCTTGATTTCATTGTTTACCCAACCAACGATCATTCAGGAGCTGATTATTTAATTTTCATGTGTTTGCATTGTTTTGAGGGTTCCTTTTGGAATTGCTTTCCAATTTTATTCCACTGTGATCTGAGAGAGTACTTGATATAATTTTGATTTTCTTGAATTTACTGAAACTTGTTTTGTGGCCTATTACACGGTCTATTGTGGAGAAACTTCCATGTACTGATGAATAGAATGTATATTCTGCAGTTGTTGGGGAGAATGTTCTGTAAATATCTGTTAAGTCATTTGTTTTAGGGTACAGTTTAAGTCCATTGTTTCTTGGTTGCCTTTCTGTCTTGATGATCTGTCTAGTGCTGTTAGTGGAGTATTAAAGTCCCCCGTTAATTATTGTGTTGCTGTCTATCTCATTTCTTAGATCTAGTAGTAATTGTTTTATAAATTTGGGAGCTCCGATGTTCGGTGCTTATATATTTAGAATTGTGATATTTTTCCTGTTGGATTAGTTCTTTCATCATTATATAATATCCCTCTTTGTCTTTTTTAACCACTATTGCTTTAAAATTTGTTTTGTCTTCTATAGGAATAGCTATTCCTGCTTGCTTTTGGTGTCCATTTGCATGGAATGTCTTTTTCCAACCCTTTACCTTAAGTTTATGTGAATCTTTATGTGTTAGGTGAATCTCCTGAAGACAGCAGAAACTTGGTGAGTGAATTCTTATCCATTCTGCCATT
Source organism: Alouatta caraya (assembly GCA_963575295.1). Taxonomy (NCBI): domain Eukaryota; kingdom Metazoa; phylum Chordata; class Mammalia; order Primates; family Atelidae; genus Alouatta; species Alouatta caraya. Next base: position 14,686 of record CAUYUD010022663.1, read on the forward strand.
CTGTAACTTTTAAGCAGAAATGACGTCTTTGACATTTGCTTCTGCCTGCAGTGATTGTATCCTCTTTGACCACTTACCCCACATCAACCTTCTGTCTTGAATCCTTTTTCTCTGCCTCTATTTTAAAGTTGGCATCTTCCATCCCTAGTCCGCTACCTGCATTCCTCCTCCTACACAATCCCATTACAGTTTTGAAGCATATTGTTCACTTCCAAATTTTATCACTTGCCTAATTTTTAGCCTGTAATTTTTCCCCATTCTTCCTGTAACCCCAATTCACTCCTTCCTTTATTCTCAGTAAATGGCACCATTATTCTATCAGAAAAGAGCACCGGAGATCATCCCAGACTCCTCTTCTTTTCTCATTTTTTATATTCAGTGCATTACGAAGTTCGGAAAACTTTACCTCCTAAGTAATTTATAGATCCATGGTGTCATCCCTACCCTAAATAACACTGTCCTGGTTCAGACTCATCATTTCTCACTTGGGTCACTCTGGAATACAGTGGCTAGTCACGCAGACTTTGAAATTAGGTAGACCTCCATTCAAGTCTCAGACTTCCAACTAATTCTTAACTGTGTGATCTGATAGAGGTTAATCTAAATTCACTTCTTCCCACTTGTGATAGCAAATACTAATAGTAAATAGTAAATACTAATAGTACTTTCCAAATGGGCTGTTATAAGCAGTGAAGGAAATCAGGTAGAGAGAAGCCTGAAGACAGCCTGGCCGTAGGGTATGACACCATAATGTTAGTTATTATGGAGATTCAGTGCTTCCAAACTCACCTCCGTGAATCCACTCTCCATAAGACAGTGATCTCTCTAAAATACAAATTCTACCATCTTTCAATCCTGCCAAGTGGACAGAAAACAAAAATTGGGTATAAAAAATACAGGTAGAATTGAAAGGAATCAGAAACCGATTAGGGTGACACTTGATGGGCATCTTGGTAAAAATGCCTATAGGAAAAGATATAAATTGGATGAATTTGCCTTTATAAGTAAATTAAATTCATTTTTAAAATATGCTTTATTTCCCTTTATCTCATCTAGATTGGATCTGTACATTAAAACTCAAGTACTGAATTAATCACTCTCTAAAGTTAGCCTCAACTATACCAACTGCATAATTGCCAACTCATTTGTTTACTTACAGAACATGTTTAATGGCTTAAAAACAGAAAATGAAAATTACCCAAAATTTTTTGTAAGAGAACATTATATGAAGAAAACTCTAAGTATAGGACATCTTAACTTCCATTCCCATTCTTTCCACACACAACTCAGCTCAGTAACATTTTCCTCTCCTTTTTTGAAAAAATAAAAAATCTCATTTACAAGGTATCCTACATAGACAATGTGAATATTTGGACAACAAAAGATACACAAGTTATTAGAGAAGAAAGAACTGAAGAGGTGTAAAAGCATGGGTGACTATGCATTACCACATGACTGACAATGGGAACGTTCTCCACGTGTGTTGTCTCATTTGATTCTCAAAATGAAAACTAAACTAAAAAGAACCCTTAAGATTTATGTATGTACCACATACCATGAGGAACATAGACAGCTGAGCTTTGAACAACACAGGTTTGAACTGTGTGGACTCCCTTACTTTTCTTGTCTTCCACTTCTGCCACTCCTGAGATATCAGAACCAAACCCTCCTCCTCCTCAGTCTATTCAACATGAAGACAATGAGCATGATCTTCATGATAATTTCTTTTTTTTCTTTTTCTTTTCTTTTTTTTTTTTTTTGAGACAGAATCTCACTCTGTCATCCAGGCTGGAGTGCACTGGTGCAATTTCGCCTCACTGCAACTTCCACCTCCCAGGTTCAAGGGATTCTCTTGCCTCAGCCTCCTGAGTAACTGTGATTACAGGCGCACACGACCACACTCAGCAAATTTTTGTAGTTTTGGTAGAGACAGGTTTCACCATCTTGGCCAGGTGGGTCTCAAACTCCTGAGTTCAAAGGATCAGCAAGCCTCAGCCTCGCAAATTACTGGGATTACAATAGTAAGCCACCACACCTGGCCAATGGTGACTGACTTCCACTTAATGAATATTAAATACGTTTTCTCTTTCTTAGGATTTTCTTAATAACGTTTTCTTTTCTCTAGGTTAGTTTACTTTAAGAATATAGTATATACTTATATATGCCACATACAACATACAAAATACGCGTTAATTGATTATGTTGTTGGTAAGGCCTCTGGTCAACAGTAGACTATTAGTAGTTAAGTTTTTGGGGAGTCAAAAGCTATGCATGAAGTTTTACTATGCAGAAAGTCAGCATCCCAAGCCCCCACCTTGTTGAAGTGTCAACTATAATACCTGTTTTACAGGAAAGAACATGAAGACTCAGCAAAGTTAGCTACTTGCCTGAAGTCATACAGAAAAAGTGTTTGCCAGGACTTGATTGTACTTTCATCTGACACCAAAGTTCAAAGTCCAGTTTTATACTGTTATATACTAGATCTCCAAACTATTTAAAGGTCTATAAAACTAGATATTTGGCTATTCTATTCAATATTATTCACTTCTAGTATTGTATGTGAACAAAAAGAAAATATAGTTTTTGGATAGCCACTTTTCACATTGTCACATCTTTCACATCTGCATGGGAGCTGAGCTCGTGAGGTCTAGAAACTTCTCTGGGGAAGAAACCAGTCACAAAAGGCACCAGAAGCACAAAGAATACACACATGTCCCTGTGGGATCAGCCTGTATTCCTCAGCCCTTCCCACTTAATGAAGTAAACATCCCCTAGTTTCCTGTAATTTAGGCTTCAGGCCTTTTGGAGAGTAAATTCATATTCTTCTCTATCCATGCCATAGTGGGAAGGAGTTCTCTAAAGCAGCAGAAAACAAGTGATTGGTGAATAATTTTTCTTAATCAGATTCTTTCTAAGACACTGATCTCATTATTAGTTTACCAGACAGGTACCTACTAAATCTATTCACAATGTTTTAAAAAAAGTACACAGTTAATGGTATTGAACTATGCCTTAATTAGGGCAGCCAAGAATGTTTTGTATAATTAACTGGGCTTCGTTTATACTTGTTTCCTTGTGTTGGAGTGTTTTCTCCGTGTAATTGGGCCAATGCTAATAGTAATATCCACCTTTTGTTGTCATAGGAGAGAAACTGCAGGACAGGCAGAACAAACAAAACCAGGCCTGAAAAAGCAAAACCAAAAGCATGAGACACAGGATCACTTTCTACTTTCTGTTTTGACTCAGGATGAACACAGTCTCCCTAACCTCTGACCTCACCTACTGTAGCATCTGACATCTGGGGTCATTTATCCTCTCAAGTGAAAATTCGTCATTCACTTTTGAAAAATGGAGTGATGCCTTTTCTCAATGTGATCCACTCTCCAATCTCCCAGGCTGTGCTATGGGCCCTGGGAGGCTGATCTGTTTGGAAGACATCAGCATCCTTTGACTTCCCATTGAGTTTAGCCAACAGGGAAGAGAACGGGAAGGAGGAAGAGCAAGAGACCTGGAAGGAGGAAGTCAGGGAGGAAAAGGGAGAGGAGTGACAGATGGAAAGGAGAGAGGGAGAAAAGTAACATCTCAGTATCACTCCCTCGGATCCTTTCATGCAGCGTTACCATGGTTGGCTGTGCCAATCCCTAGGCCAAATGTCTTAGCGCCTATAAACAACCTTCACCAAATAGCCACCTCTGTCTGTCACTCAAGCAATCACTCTCTCCTCTTACCACGTATCTCCAAGGTTAGTAGAGATTAATCCTATTACACTCTCCTAAGGTATGGCATGATCTCTTGTAGTTGCACTATACCTTACCAAAACTTTGTAAATAGTCCCTATTAAACTTTCCTCATGTGATAATTTCACTGTGACCTCTATTCCTTGCTAGAGTCCAAGTTAGTAAGGTTGACACAGCCTGAATTTGTAATACTATGTATTTCTATCCATGCACATGCCCTTAAGTTCCAGAAGAGTACAGAAACGATCAGATTCTCAGTTGTAAGGAACTTATAAATTCTCCCAATGAGCAATTAAGCAACAATATTCAAGGAGCTAAGGTGTCACTGTGTGGACTTAGACGCCCTGTTTCTGTGAAGCCCTTAGCCAAATATAATTGTACAGATCACGCTGATGAACAAACACAGGAATTTTATAAATACTGACTTTTTTTTTTCTATAAGTTTTGCTAATTGTGGTTTGTGTGCTATTAACAAAAGAATCTAAAAACTCTGTAAATTCTTACCATGTTCTTTCTGCTTGATATTTCAGATACAGTCTCTTAGAAAGAAAGGTCAAGGAAAAAAGAAATAGGATAGAAATAAGAATAACTGAACTCTACTAAATGAACCACTTTTTTTTTTTTTATCTCGACAGGATATGGGGCAATTTGTTAGGTACCTAGGTTCCTACCTTTAGGCAACTCTTAGCGCAGTGGAGTAAACAGATTCTTATAGGGTATAAAAGAGAGAAAAATTTTCTTTGAGTAGTAAACGTAGTCTTCATGGCTTGACAGAGAAGGAAAGCAAATATGAAAGGATCCCATCAGGTGGATTAAGTAAAGGATAGAAGTTACAGAAAAAATGACAATGTCAAGCATAAGGAGGCATTAGAAAAAATAAAACAACTGGAATGTAAAAGAAATCTCTAATCCCAGCACTTTGAGAGGCTGAGATGGGAGGATCACTTGAAGCCAGGGGTTCAAGTCCCACCTGGGCAACATAGCAAGACTCCATTTCAAGAAAGGAAGGAAGAAAGAAAGAAAGAAAGAAGAGAAAGAAAAAAGGAAAGAAAGAAAGAGAAAAAGAAAGAAAGGAAGGAAGGAAGAAAGAAAAAGAAAGAGGAAGGAGGGAGGCAAGGAAGGAAGAAAGAACAAAAAGAAAGAAAGAAAGAAAAAGAAAAACAGAAAGATTATTTGTGGTCCTAATATGCTTATTTCAAAATAAGCATGTCATACAATAAGACATGAAAAATATAAGAATTTAAAGTAAAAAATCTTTTATTCACAAGTTAATAATACTGAACATAGAAATTCAAAGATAATCTTTATAAGTAAACTATTAGACATATTAGGTAAAATTAGTAGAGTAAATATATAAACATAATTATATTTCTGCATTTTATTTCAAAAAAAGAGCATATTAGGACCACAAAAACGATGAGAAATCTAATTAAACAGACATGTATGCCCAGACCAAGTTAAAGTAAAAAACGAGTTTTTTGAAAAAACTAAATAAATTAGTAAAACTCTACAAGGCTGAAAATGGGAAATAAAAGAAAATAGAAATTGGAAAAAGAGGACAGAAGTAAAATTTTTCTATAGGCACTAAAAAGATCAAAAAGATAATATTATTAAAAATTTTATCCAAAAATTATGTAATTTATGTGAAATAAGTTGCTTGAAAATATAATTTATAAAAATGATAGAAGAATAAGTAGGACACCTGAATTGTCTAATATTATTAAAGAAATTTATTTTATACTTCAAAATCTTCCCACAGGAAATCTTCAAGATAAATTTACTGGTGAATATTTCCAGACAGTTGAAGAAATAACACTAACTTTACACAAATTCCTCAAAACATATTTTTTAAAGAAGGTTACAGTTTCCAACTTATTTTATAAGTTCCTCATAGCTTTGATACCAAAACTGAACAAAGATATGACAAAAAAGGAAACTGACAGGCCAATACCTCTCATAAAGACACAAAATCTCAAAATTATCAAAGCAAATCCAGTGATCTAGAAAGCTAATAATATATCATATCCTAGTGGTTTCATTTGAAAAATGAAATTTTTAATACTCAAAAATCAATTAATTTAAATTACTACAATAAAACAAAAAAGAACAAAATTACATGATAATTTCATTAGATACAGAAAAAACATTTGATGAAATTCAACACATATTTATGCTTTAAAAAATAACTTTTAGGAAATAAGAAATGTGAAGGAACTTTCTTTGACAAAATCTATGTCTAAAAAGACTTAAATATTCTACTTAATGGTAAAAGACTGAAAGCAATTACCTTGAGGTACTGAATGAGACAAGGATATAATTGTCTAAATGTCAATGCAATAAGACATAAAAAAATAGGAATTCAAAGATAAGTAGAAAACTTTCATTCACAAGTTACATCATATTGAACATAGAAATTCAAAAATAGTCTTCATAAGTAAACTATTAGACATATTAGGTAAAATTAGTAAACATATAAACACAAATTATATTTCTGCATACTAGCTAAAAAAAGAAAATAAATTTTAATGATGCTATTAATAATGGCATCAGAAACACAATATTTATAAAAATAAATTCAACTAGGGTCAGGTGCCGTGGCTCATGCCTGTAATCCCCGCACTTTGGGAGGCCGAGGCGGGCAGATCACAAGGTCAGGAGATCAAGACCATCCTGGCCAACATGGTGAAACCCTGTCTCTACTAACAATACAAAAAAAAAATAGCTGGCGTGATGGTGCACGCCTGTAGTCCCAGCTATTCGGGAGGCTGAGGCAAGAGAATTACTTGAACCCAGGAAGCAGAGATTAGTTAGCCAAGATCGCACCATTGCACTACACCCTGGTTGACAGTGCAAGACACCATCTCAAAAAAAAAAAACTAAACAAAATAAATAAATAAATAAAAATAAGTAAATTCAACTAAATCATATAAGACCTATACACAGAAAATTACAAAGCATTGTTGCCAGAAATTTTAAAATCCCTAAATAAAGAAAGGGGTACACCATGGTTATTGATTAGAAGTTTCAGTGTTGTAGAGATGTTAGATGTTAGTCCTTCCCAGATTGATTCAGTTCAATCCTAATCAGATTGTCAGCATGTTCTTGTGTTTGAATATGGGAAAATTCAACATATTAATTCTTAAATATATATGAAAATTCAAAGGACTAAGAAAATCAAGACAATTTTGTTTGATTTGAGGCAGGGTCTCACTCTGTCGCCAAGGCTAAAGTGCAGTGGCGTGACCACGGCTCACTGCAGCCTTGACCTCCTGTGCTCAGGTGACCCTCCCACCTCAGTCTCCCAGGTGGCTGGGATTACAGGTGCATGCTGCTGTGCCTCGTTAATTTTTGTACTTTTTGTAGAGACAGGGTTTTGCTATGTTGCCCACGCAGGTCTCCCACTCTTGGGCTCAAGCGATCTGCCATTTTGGTCTACCAAAATGCCAGGTGTGAGCCACTGTGCCCCGCCTCAAGACAATTTTGAAGCAAAAAAGATTCATTATAAAGTTAGAACAATTGAGATAATGTGGTGTATAAACACAATGATCAATTAGTCCAGCGAAACAGTATTTAGTTTCAAAAGGGATCACATGTTTGCAGTCCACTGGAAGCTGGCAAAGCTGATCCTACAACCTAGAGAATGAAGAATACTCTTGCCAGGCACCGTGGCTCAGGCCTGTAATCCCAGCACTTTGGGAGGCCAAGGCAGGTGAATCACCTGAGGTCAGGAGTTTGAGACCAGCCTAGCCAACATGGTGAAATCCCATCTCTACTAAAAATACAAAAATTAACCAGGCATGGTGGCACCCACCTGTAATACCAGCTACTCAGCCGGCTGAGGCCAGAAAACCTCTTGAATCTGGGAGATGGAGCTTGCAGTGAGCTGAGATAAGGCACTGTGCTCTAGCCTGGGTAACAGAGTGAGACTTCATCTAAAAAAAAATACTCTCAATAATAAATTATGCTAGGTCATATGAGATTGTGTATTCATATAAAAATATTTATCTTAACCCCATGCTTATACTAACACAAAGGTCAATAGCAGATGAGTGCAGACACAAATATAAGGCTAAAATACAAACACTTTTGGAAGATAACACAAGAGAATATTTTATGATGTTGAGGTAGGCAAAGATTTCTTAAACAGAACATAAAAAGTGCTAATCAGAAAAGAAAAAAAACGGATATATTGCATTTAACTTTAAAACATCCTTTTATGAAATGCACTAAAAGAGAAGGAAAATTTAAGTCACGCAATAGGAGAAGGTATTTCCAAAACATATATCCAACAAATAACTCATACCTGGAATATATTTTTTGCTACTTATTAATAAAGCAAATACAGACAAATCAATATACAAATGAGCAAATCATTTTAAAAAATGGTATGCAAATAGCAGTAAGTATATGACAAGATATTCCACTTTAACAGTTATGAAGGAAATGAAAATTAAAAGGACTATGAGGTACTGCTATAATCTCACCGGAATAACTAAAATAAAAGGGACTGATTATCAAGGATTTGGAGGAACTGGCACTCCCATGAACTGCTGGTGGGTGTGCTAATTCACAGAGCCACCTTGGAAACAGGTACCATCAAGTCAAGTCAATCAAATATATAACTTGCAATTCAGTAATTCTAGTTTTAGGGATTTACTCTTAAAAAATAGATGTACATGATAAGGACACATGCACAGGAATGTTCACTGCAGCACTGTTTGCAATAGCAAAGACTTGGAACCAACCCATATGCCCATCAACGATACACTGAACAGGGAAAATGTGGCACATGTACACCATGGAATACTATGCAGCCATAAAAAACGTTGAGTTTGTGTCCCTTGTAGGGACATGGATGAACCTGGAAACCATCATTCTCAGAAAACTGACACAAGAACAGAAATGGCATTTTTAAATTTGTCATGAGAAATAGTACTACCTGCATAGGAATAGCCACATCTTCTCTCCTTCAAGAAGATCCACGCGACAAGAAGGAACATAATGAAAAGGATAATAAACTCAGAAAAAGGAGAGTTAGAGAAAAAGGATTCCTTAATGGCAGCAGGTTAAGTCAGCCCAACAGGTATAATTTTGTCAGTGGTACTAGAGACAGTGAAAGTCGTCCCCACAAAGTCTTGTAAGTACCTTGAGGATAAGGATACCGTTTTGTATATATCATATCTCCAATCCCTGGAATGAACTCTTCCTACTTTTTTATGGCTCTAATTTCTTCTATGCATCCATGGATGACTTATTTTTTTTTTTTAAGATGAAGTCTCACTCTGTCACCCAAGCTGGATGGCATGCAGTGGTATGATCTTAGTTCACTCTAACCTCTCGGGTTCAAGTGATTCTCCTGCCTCCGCCTCCTGAGTAGCTGGGATTATAGGCACATGTCACCTTGACTGGCTCATTTTTGTATTTTTAGTAGAAAAAGAGTTTCACCTTGTTGGCTAGGCTGGTCTCGAATTCCTGACCTCAGGTGATTCGTCTGCCTCAGCCTCCCAAAGTGCCGGGATTACAGGCATGGGTTACCGTGCCTGGCCTCATGGATGGCCTCATGGATGACCTCTTGGATGCCATCTTCATTCATTAGATTTACAGCATAGCTGAGTTGGAGTCTAATATGCTCATCAAGTAGCCAATGTGTCTCTTTATGCTTTTATATTTCTGTTTTTGTCCATTTCTTTTCGCTTTTTGGTGGGGAGAAGCAGGGCATGCCACTGAAGCCCCTAAGTGCGTTTTACATGAAATATATTCCTTTGCATCTATTGTATCAGCACTCCATCCTAAGATATGATATAATGCAGCTAAGCCAGATTGGCCCAGTCTGTTGCTTCTGACAGTTTCAGCTAATTACGAGAGATGAGGCTCAGGATGTTAAAACTGTGTTGAAGTTGATCAAAATGGAAGCTTTGGGGAAAATTCCTTACCATTAAACTCTACAATCCAGTGAAGATACAGGAATGTTTTTCTTCAGTTCATTCCGGCAGATATTTAATGAGCACTTGATCTGTTAAGTGCAAGGGTAAAGGCAAATGAGGCCATTTTCGCCTGCCTTTAACTTGGAATGATAACGTTCTATTTTTGGACTCCTGTTTTAATTTTTTAATAGCCTTATCTATTTACATTTAGTTTTTATTAGCTTACTACTTAGAAATCCTAAAAAGGACTTCTTCATTGCTTAAGAAAAAGTAAGGAGAGCTGTAGGTAACCAGATAATGCATATTGAAACATAAATTGTATTTTAGGAAGTGAAGCCACAGCAGAAATTTCCCCAAGTGGGTGAAGTAAATGATGCAATAAATGAATCATCTCCAGAATCACAGTCTTTGCCCTAGGAGACAGCTAGATATCAGAAAATGGAAATCTTTTGTCCAAGTCTCCTCTATTACCTATCTGTGTGATTTTGACCATATCACTTCTTTTCAGTTTTCAGTTGTGTCATATAGGTTATGAAAAGGTTGGAGTTGATGACATATTATTTCCTTCTACATCAGAATATGCTATAGCTCACCATCTGAGAGCTTTAAAATTATATAAAGTTATTTATTTATTTATTTTTTTGAGACAGTCTCACTCCGTCACCAGGCGCCAGACTGGAGTGCAGTGGCGCGACCTCGGCTCACTGCAACCTCCGCCGCCTGGGTTCAAGCAGTTCTCCTGTCTCAGCCTCCCGAGTAGCTGGGACTACAGGTGCACGCCACCATGCCCAGCTAATTTTTTTTTTTTGTATTTTTAGTAGAGGCAGGGTTTCACCATGTTGACCAGGATGGTCTTGATCTCCTGACCTCGTGATCCGCCCCCCTCGGCCTCCCAAAGTGCTGGGATTACAGGTGTGAGCCACCATGCCCGGCCTTATAAAGTTATTTTTTGTGCAATGTATTGCAGAAAGGATATCAGGAATTACTAGCAATATTCATTAGTAGTGAAATAGTGAAATAATATTTATGAAACAACTATTATGTCCCAGACACTGCTAGTTGTGGGATTTGCCCAATTATGTCTCTTTCACATATCTAATAAATACCTCCTAAAGATTAAATCATTTGAGATGCATAATGCTGAATTATTTGCCTTTGTAGCCTTTGATTTATATGTGTATGTGTACATGTGTGTATGTACAATTGTTGCATTTTAAGGTTGGATTTTGAGGCGTGGTCCTTAGTATCAACCAGCACTCCTCATTCAAGAAGTTTACCATTAGCATGGAATTCCTGCTCCCAGCAGTTGTGTCTTATACCACTGAGCACTGATATGATTGTAAAAATAAAGATGAGTAATGATATGAATTTTTTAAGCACAGGTCTTATTTATTTCTCCCTATTAAGGAGTGCCTATCATGCAGTCTGACCTCCTTTTATTGATCAGTAAATTTTATTTTCAAATAAAAATGTGTATTTCAAGAGTTTACTTACATAAGCTATAATGCAATGAGAAATTATGGACCAGAAAGAACTTTTAAAGAATTGGTCAGTGTTTTTCACTGAAAAGAAACAGAATACATGAAGCCATCAATTCAGCTATATCAGTATTTGCTTCATGTTCTTTAATTAATTTCCTTTAAAAAGGTATGTTTGCAATACATTTCATTACTAATCACATTAATTATCAAATGCATGAGTTCCTTCTGAATATAATGACTTAGCTTGAGAAACCCTCATTGTGTACCATGTATATATTTGAATTTCCAAAACAGAAGATGACTTCAGCTTAGACACTGTGTCTGGCCAATAGAGATATTCTCAAAATGTTTGGGTCACTGTTTGTCACTGGGCCAAACTTCCTAGTCCAGATTCCTTCCACAATAATGTCTCTTCAAAGTCAGTCAGATAATTTTGCCCTTGGCCATGGAAAAGTACCATTGGATTTACTCTGTTTTAAAGAGCCAAAGCAGAGTGAGTGTCATTTCCCATCAGGTATTACTTATGAAATGAACTCTCAGATGAAAGGCTGGCATCCTGTTACTGTCCTAATTATCTGCCATTAGTTTAAGTCTAACTCAACTGTTTTGGGCTTTCATAGAATAAATAATTTTTCTATCCTTTGCCTAAATATTGGCTCATAATATTTCTTAAAAAAAATTACCTTCTCTGGGCAAGATGCTGAAGTCAGTCTCTGGTATTTTGTCATCTATAATTCACATGATACTTTAATCTACCCAACACCTTTTCTCAATTTCCTAATAATCCTACTCAGCGATTTTGGTAAGATGGAGGTGACCCTTTCTTTTTGCCTCCAGGGTTGTTACAGGAGCCAGATAGGACCAACATGAGAACCCCATTCTCCTGGTCACAGAGATTTGTTCTGGGATGGATGAGCATGTGGCTCAAGCTGGAGAAGATCAGTTTTCCCAGGGATAGTGAGCTTGTGACTTCCAGTGGGTGTATTGCCAGCCAGTGGAGAGAGCAAAACTGTGGGTGAAGCCAAGAGAAGCCTAGAGTCTTGATTATATTTCAACTATTACTCCCAGTCCTGCCTTCACATCCACTTCTTGCCTTTACAATTTTATGATTGAGTACATCTCTCCCCTCGACCTCTTTTTTTCCTTAGGCTAATTTGAATGAGTTCTGTCTGCTGTAACCAAAAGGGTCCCGATGAATGCCTCTTTTCAGGCTTTTGCTGTAACTGCTCTGTGCCTCTGTATGACATCACTGTATTATCTCAACCTACCCCACCCTCCACCCCAAGTCTGTGGCACAACAGACCACGCTCCCTATATTCACAGCCTAGCTTGTATTTCAGGCCCTACAGGCTTTGCCTGACAACTGACTTGCTAATTTCTAACAAGCGTCTTTTTACATCTTATGAGACAACTTGGTTTCGCAGTACAATACGCTATTTTAGCAGGTCAGAAAGAGGAAATGAAATCTAAAAAGTCAAGATACAGAAAGTTGGGTTATATGCATATTCCTGTACTTGGATTTTTTATTAAAAACCTGCATTTGATTACTTAAAAATATCTATTGTGCACTTCCTACAAGCTAGGCACAGTGTAAGGAATAGGATACAACCTGGGGAAAGCAGACCGGGTTTCCGACCTCATGGAGAATATTGTCTTTCAGGAAAGATTGACATAAATCAGATAAAAATACAAATATGTATATACAACTAAAATAAGTGCCAGTCTGTAGGCTTATATAACACAAGACTGTTGGGTCTTAGGGTTCAGGGTGAAATAAATTCTAGAGGAAGTGATAGTGGAGGTTAAATTTGCAGGCCAAATCAGAGTTAACTGCATGAAAAAAAGTGAGGGCAATTTCTAGAAAACAGTAGTGTTTTCAGAAGGTGAGAATAGCTTTGCTTCAAGCTCCTAAAGTGGAAAGATACATGACTTATTTGAGGGATTAGAAGAATGAGGGAGTGGCAGCAGATGAGGCTCAGGAAGTGTGTGACGGCCCAGTTGAGGTTACTGCTGTTCTCTTTTAGGCAGTGGTCAGCCATTTAAAGATTGGAAGTCACAGAGTGGCACAATCAGGTTTATTTTTTAAAAGATCCTGTAATGTATGGGTGCGGTGGTTCACACCTGTAATCTCAGCACTTTGGGAGGCCAAGGAGGGCGGATCACAAGGTCAGGAGTTCAAGACCGGCCTGGCCAACATGGTCAAACCCCGTCTCTATTAAAAATATAAAAATTAGTCAGGCATGATGTGCATGCCTGTAATCCCAGCTACTCAGGAGGCTGAGGCAGGAGAATCGCTTGAACCTGGGAGGTGGAAGTTGTAGTGAGCTGAGATCACGCCATTGCACTCCAGCCTGGGTGACAAAGGGAGACTCCACCTAAAAAAAAACAGAGAAGATCCTGTAACTTAGTCATTCTTAAGTCTGGCTCATATTAGAATTATCTGAGAGGATTAAAAAATACTATTGCCTGTGGCCATGTGATTCTAATGGAATCAAAACCTCTGGGGTGGGACCCTGGCTCTAGTCATCTTAAAAGCTATGCCAGATGACTCTAACATAAATCTAGGCTTCAAAATCATAGATATAAATGATGTGGGAGATGAGGTTAATACTAGTACCTGTCGTGAAGTGGTCCAAGCTGACTTGACACAGTGTGATTCCAGGTTATTGTTCCAAACCTAATATGTTCATGGACTGCACCAATAGAAGTATAGTTTCTGAATGAGAGAGGGAGTTCCTGCTCTCTTTGCATTAGACCCAGTATACCTGCAAAGTTTATTCATTTCTCAGCACCTTACTCAACGAGGAAATTAAGGAAACTGAAATATTCCCAGGAAAGAAGCCAACCAGGTGACAAAGGGAATCTAAGTCACAATGGAGAGGAATGGTCCAGTAGCTCCAGATATGTTTAATCTACAGTCAAAATATCTTTTGAAAACGACAATGTACGAATCTCAGTTTTCTTTTTTTTTTAAGAAAGAAAAGGAAAAAGAGAAAGAAGGAAGAAAAAGAGAATGAAAGAGAAAAAGAGGGAGAGAGAACGGAAATCTTGCTCTATTGCCCAGGCTAGAATGCAGTCTAGAAATGGATATTAAAAAGCTCTTTTATACTAATAATTGTGTTATACACAATGGAGACAGGAAGGAATAAGGGAGGAAAATAACAAACAGCCAACCAATATTTCAT
>CAUYUD010022665.1:0-27380 GCA_963575295.1 Alouatta caraya
CAGGCACGTGCCACCATGCCCAGCTAATTTTTGTATTTTTAGTAGAGACGGGGTTTCACCATGTTGACCAGGATGGTCTCGATCTCTTGACCTTGTGATCCACCCGCCTTGGCCTCCCAAAGTGCTGGGATTACAGGCTTGAGCCACCGCGCCCGGCCCAGTTAAGCTACTTCTTAAAGTCAACTTTTATAGGCTAGGACTCTCCCCACCATTAGTAAAATTGCTTCTAAGGAAAAATATATTCTGTGTCTGTGACAACCAACATATTCACTGAGTTCGGTGACACAGTATTTGGTAACCTGGGAACTATCTGTATTGATTCTGTGTACAATCGGTGACTAAAAAATGCTATTTATCTTTCTGCCTTTGTAAATCTCCAGTGGGACAGAAAAATGCCAGGAAGATTGTTGATACAGACATGGATTTCCTTTAGAGAATGGTTCAATTTTACATGAAGTGTTCCCGTGCCCTTTAGGTCCTGCGTTAGGTTTGCTATCATGTTAAGTGCAATAGTTCTATTGATGACTTTTAAGCAGGTTCCAGTGCTTTTCAAACTATCTGGGATGAAGGACTAGACTTCTTTTTATTCTTCTTTTTGAGAAAGGGTCTTGCTGTGTTTCTCAGGCTTTAGCACAGTGTCACATTCATGGTTCACTGCAGCCTCAACCTTCTGGGCTGAAGCAATCTTCCTTCCTTAGCCTCCTGAATACCTGGGACTACAGATATACACCATGCCCAGCTAGTTTGTGTGTGTGTGTGTGTGTATTATAGAGATGGAATCTCGCTATGTTGCCCAGGCTGATCTTGAACTCCTGGCTTCAAGCAGTGCTCCTGCCTCTGCCTCCCAAAGTGCTGGGATTACAGACATAAGCTACTGCTCCTGGCCACCTTCTTCTTTTTAACTCTCTGATCTGTGGTAGTGTGGTAGAATCCTAGAATGCAGTTTATGCCACATGTGACTCAGCATACAAGTCTGAAAACACCACCACTGGTCTCTTACCTCATTCAACAAGACAATTTCACCAGTCTTGAGCTTGGACATTCTGGCAATGTCAAGTTGCTATAATAGTTTCTACACACTTGTTCCTAATTTCTGGGCTTATCTTATTGCAGACTGGTGAAAACGTTTACAGATCACACTTTGAATAGTGGTCTTGTAGGTGTGCTCTGAGAGTCCTTTTTATAAAATGACAAGACCCCTGCACCCCTGGGGAGTCCTTTTATTGACCTAGAGTAGACATAATCTAATTATGTGGCCCATGGCCAAAAGTAATCTAAGAATTATTAGTCTGTAACACAGAGTTGCCAACTCACTTGGCGTACGCTTCTTGCTATTCCCATTCCTTTGAACTGTACCAGAAAATTTGGAGATCTTACAGTTTTTACCAATTATTATAATATTTGTATTACAAAAACATAACATGTAACACAATTTACAAAGCACTTTGTCACTGCCAGACTAAGCTTTGCTGCAGTAACAAATGATCTCTGAAATCTCAGAGCTTGGCAATAACAAACTTTTATTTCTTATTCATGCTTTATGTCCCTTAAGGGTCAATCAGAACCAGCTCCACTTGATCTTCATTTTAGGACATATGATAAGGGTGTAGTGTTAGTTTAGACATGGCTGCTGATACTGGGTGAGGGAAAAGAGAAGATGGTAGCCATGTGATAGATCTTAAAGCGCTACATAAAAATGCACATATTATTTTATCTCATATCTCATTCGCCAAAGCAAGTCACAGGACCAAGCCTGAAGTCAAGGAGGCAAGGATGAACAAGCTCCCAGAGGAAGGATCTTGGATGGAGAGGCAGCAAAGAATCCAAACCCTAGTGACACCTATTGCAATCATTCTAAAAATTTGAGTGAGAGCTGAAGAAAGACTAGAGAGGCATTTCAGAATGTGAGAAATCTATCCCATAAACAAGGAAGATAAAATTACTTTTACTAATTTTAATACCAATTTGAGAACAGTTTACTCTGATTTTAAGGCTCTTTGAGAAGAACTGGTTCTTTAAGTGCATAATTGAAAAATGTATCCCTGTGTAAGAATTACAGATGATTTATATTAAAAAGAAAACCACAATGGGTATTGATACATCTTTCTGGAGTATATAAGGCTGACATACAAAGAAGCGTGAAGTAAACACAAATGAGAATGAAGTCCCACCTGATCCGAACTTAATTTGTGCCTGAGGTTTCAAAACTTTAAGATCTTTTATTTTGATTTGCATGGTTCATTTAAAAGGTGAGGGTATCACGGAAAAAGAGTGACACATTCATGCTCTGAGACTTGTTAGAGAATTCCTCATTTGGTAAAATAAGAGAACATCTCCAACTCCCAGAGAGGAAGTAAGACTGGTCTTAGGAGTCGTAAAATTCTTAATTCTCTATGGATGAGAACAAAATTTCCTCACATCTTTGTTCAAATAGGACTCATTTTGGTATCAAAGAATTAATAAGCCTCCTTAAGTACCTAACATACAGCCAAGGAATAATTGGGTTCATTTGGGGTTAGGGCTCTTCAAGATCTCTTTTTATATTAAAAATACTCCAAATTTGAAATGCTTTGTCAGAACTAGCAAGAAGGAACAAGGACAAATCCCCATAGCATGCAGACATGTAAAAGAAAAAAGGAAAGAGAACTTGATTTGCTTCTTTTCTTTCCCTCTCTGCCAATGATTTCTTATTTTTCTTGAAACCTTACATTACTACTCTTTTAAGCTCCTCTTGGGATGGCTTCTACTTCTGTTTAGTGAGATGTTAGCAGCACATTTTTCTAAATGCTCCTCATATTTAAACTCAGCTCAGGGATCAATGAATAATTTTGACCTTCAAGTCTTATTATTAAGAAGTACATTGAGGAAAGTGATGGCTGTCATAGATAGCGGTTTCTGTAATAAATGTGGGCAAAGTAAATTGAAGACCTTCTGTAAATGATTCACCATTCTATATGCCACTAAGAACACTTATAATTCATGGAAGGAGGTTTAAAAAACATTAACAGGGGTGTGGAAGTTGATCCCAGTACTCATGGGTGACTTTGAGGGGTTCAAGAACTCAGTGGAGAAAGTCACTGCAGATACTATGGAAACAGCAAGAGAACTAGAATTAGAACTGGAGCCTGAAGATGTGGCTGAATTGCTGCAATCTCATTATAAAACTTGAACTGATGAGAAATTGCCTTTTATGGATGAGCAAAGAAAGTGGTTTCTTGAGATATAATCTACTCTTGGTAAGGATGCTGTGAGCAACCACAAAGGATTTAGAATATGCCATAAACTTAGTTGATAAAGCAGTGGCAAGGTTTGAGAGAACTGACTTCAATTTTGGAAGGTCTACCGAGGATAAAATGCTATCAAATAGCATCACACGCTACAGAGAAAGCTTTTGTGAAAGGAAGAGACCATCCATGCAGCAAACTTCCTTGTTGTTTCATTTTAAGACATGGCCACAGCCCCCCCAACATTCAGTAACCATCAATCTGATTTGTCAGCAGCCATCAATATTGAGGCAAGACACTGTATCACCAAATATTTACAACTTTCTGAAGACTCAAATGATCATTACCATTTTTAAGCAATATTTTAAAATTAAGATATGTACATTGCTTTTTAAGACGTAATGCTATTTTTTTTTTTTTTTTTTTTTTTTTGAGATGGAGTCTCACTCTGTCACCCAGACTGGAGTGCAGTAGTGCAATCTCTGCTCACTGCAACCTCTGCCTCCCTGGTTCAAGCGATTTTCCTGCTCAGCCTTCTGAGTAGCTAGGACTATGAGGATGCACCACCACACCTGGCTAATTTTTTGTATTTTTAGTGGAGACAGGGTTTCACCATATTGGCCAGGCTGGTGTTGAACTTCTGACATCAAGCAATTTCCATGCCTCAGTCTCCCAAAGTGTTGGGATTACAGGTGTGAGCCACCATGCCTGGCCTAAACATAACTTTTATATGTACTAGGAAATGAAAAAAATTCATGCGAATCACATTATTACAATAGTCTCTTTATTCTGGAACCGAACCTGCAATAGCGCCGCAGTGTGCCTGTTAGGATTTGGAAAGAGAGAGCCAACACATTATTTTTGAATGTCCCATTATTCATCCCTTCATGAAGATATTAAGAATAGAGTGTTTTTGAAAAATTAATTGGATAAGTGACTGGAGAAATCCTACAATGTTAGGTTTGGAAGGAATGTTAGAGGCAACTTCATCCGCCCAAACAAATGATATGGTCCACCCTGGAAAACTTGTTTAGTGACAGAGCTGGAACTGGAACGTAAGATCCTATGTCTGTTTGACCCTCAGTACAGGCTCTTTTTAATATACAAGATGCCTAATTTTTTCTTGTCCCTCCACTTCCAACCTGTTCTCAGAGGTTGCAGCCATATAAACTCTATTAATAATCTCTCCATCAATAACTTGTGGATAATGCTATTTAGTTGTCTACAAAGAGTGTGCTGACACATTTTAAATGAACTGAGAATAACTGAAGACCATGAGATGGAAGGCAATCTCACGCTAGCTATGAATTAAATATAAATCAATCCAAAGTCAGCAATTTATGGACTCACCCATGTGAAAGAATAATAACTTTCGAATATGCCACAAAGGCAGGCTTAAGGCTCATCATGAGTACTCTTTTTATATTTCTATTTTAGAATGAGAAACTGATTATTATGTTAGAGCTAAATTCCACTTTGCTCTATCCACCTAGGACTCTGGAAAAAGGTATAAATTACCTAGTGAAGTGGAAAAACACTAAGCACTTCTTAATTCGTAATAGTTTTGAGGAAGTAAATGGTATAAGAATAAGAAAGAGTTATTAAGAAAAATTAAGGAAAAACAGAATTAAAGGTATGTGTGAGTGTGTGTGTGTGTGTATAATTCTAGATTATATGAAATAAAAATTTCTTCAACTTTGTGAGATCCTGTGCTTCAGGGTGCCAGTAAAGAAATGTATCACCTCCAACTATATGTTCTTTCTTGAATAATTCCCCTCATTTTGGAATTATGAGGGAGAGAATTAACTGTCTTAACTGTCCCAGCCTGGAACACATCAAACCCACAGACCAGAGGAAGACAAGGTATATTCCATGCAACAAAGGAGAGCAGCTCCTCAAAACAGAAATGGAGCTGCATTTACTAAAATAAGAGGAGATACATGCTGGAGAGAGGGAAATAACAGGTGTTTACTAGTATGTCCTAGATTTACACTTTCATCCTCTCTCCCATACTATCACAAAGTGTTGAGAAACAGCAAGGTGTAGGGCAAAGGAACCTGGACTTGGATTTGAACTTCAGCTCTCCATAACTTTAGACAACACATATATAATCTTTATGGGCTTATTTTTCTCATCTGTATAATCAGAGGACTTTAGCATATTATTGCAAAGATTTCTTTCTTCTGCAGATGAGTTTATCATGCACACTTAGGTGCCGTCCATGGTTCTGCCAATTTACAGTGAAATTTGGTAAAGGTACTTCAAAGACTTTAGAATTTATCCTGATTAAACAGCAAGATTCTGGTGTGGGGCAGATAAAACAAACAAACAAACAAAAAACGGCAAGACTCTGAAGGCAGGGAGGCAAATAGCCACCCATTTTGCGATGACTAAAAGCTGTGGAACTAGGTTCTAGTTCCAGCCCCATCACTAAACGAGTTATCCCCGGTGGATCATATCATATCTGTCTTGGTCCAGGAATTAAGAGGTGTAGTGCAAGGCTCATCTGTGCTTTTGTCTTTGTGGCATTCATTTGCCCTTCTTCAGTTAACAGCACCACAATTTTCCTTTGATCAATCATCTCCTATTAGTCCATGTGATTCAGGTTGGGTTGGCCTCTTCCCACCTCTCCCACCCACCCTTTACCCCTCATTGTCGCAGTGAGTGACTGTAGTTGTGTACACAGTTCCAACCCTGGGTGAATGAAGCTGAAGACAATCCTGGGATTTCAACTGAAATGATTTTAAATGCTATTTCAGCTGAGGCTGACAAACTAGTAGCATGCTATCTTGGACCTACTTGGAAAGAAATCTCATGAGAATAAACACAACATAGAAAAAAATCAAACATGAGAAATGGGAAGAAATAACATTTTTTAAGCATCTGGATCAAGTTATGCCTGGAACCCATAACTCATACCTGAATATTTCGATTTTATAAGCCAATAAATACTAAGAATTTTTCTTCTCCTCTTTCTCCTCCTCCTCCTTTTTCTTTTTGTTGTTGTTGTTAAGGCAGTGTAAATCTGGTATTAAAGCTTGAAACTAACAGAATTATGTCCAAGTACATCTAGAATAGTGGCTCAACTCTGGGAGTCCTAGGTCATTTACCTTCTCTGAACTTCCACCCACTCACCTGGAAAATAATAGAATAAACAAATCAATTCTGCAATTCTTTAGTTCTTCATTGAACCAGCATGCTTTCGCAAAGTCCTCTTTCAATGAAATACAATTTTTAAAAGATACTCTTTGGAGATATTTCATTGATAGATGCAGGTAATTACCCTTAGAGATAAAGGTGCAGGTGCCAACACTGAGGTAAAATTTGAATCCCAGGATAATTCCAGTCTCTGCTAAGAGTTCAAGAGCTTGAACAAAGTAAAATTAGGGATTCTGGCCTGTCAGAAATTTGTGACCTTCTGCTGCCCTGCTCAAGTAGGCATTAATTTAGATTTGTATAAATTTGTGTTAATTCAGAATCCCATATTCCCTCTTATGGCATAGCCCCCTACTTTTTCTTTGAGGAACGATTGTGTCCCAATTCACGTGGTCTTGCTAAGACCATCAGTCAAGACATCCCACCACCCTCCTCCAGCTGGTCAAGACTTTTGGAGGAAAGTGAGTCTTGAGTGACACAAGGTTGCAAAAAGAGCTGTAGCTGATTCCTTCTTTATTTATGGTATATTGTGAACACATTTTAAAAATATTTATTTTGAAATAATTATAGACTTATAGAAGATTTACAAGAATAGGATAAAAATTCTCAAATACCTTTTACCCAGATTTCCCAAATGAAAACATTTTACAACTTTTCTTTTCATCTCTGTTTCTCTTTTACTCTGTCTCTGTGTATCTACTTATCAATTATCTATGTATTTATTTATTTACATCTATCATTCATCTACATCTACATCTATCTAGTTAGTTTTCTGAATCATTTGATAGTAAGATGTAGACAAAATAATTGCCCAGGCTGGAATACAGTGGTATGATCCTGGCTCACTGCAACCTCCATCTCCTGGCTTCAAGCATTCTCTTGCCTCAGCTTCCCAAGTAGCTGGTTTTACAGGTGCCCGCCACCACACCCAGCTAATTTTTGTACTTTTAGTAGAGATGGGGTTTCTCTATGTTAGTCAGGCTGGTCTTGATCTCCTGACCTCAGGTGATCTGTCCGCCTCGGCTTCCCAAAGTGCTGGGATGACAGGCGTGAGCCACTGCGCCCGGCCTATTTTTATTTTTTTGAGACAGGGTCTTCTTCTGTGACCCACGCTGGAGTGCAGTGGTGTGATCACAGCTCACTGCAGCCTCAAACGCCTGGGCTTAAGTGATCCTCCCAACTCAGCCTTCCAAAGTGCTGGAATAACAGGCATAAGCCACGGTGCCTGGCCAGCTGTGATCTTTTAAGGAATATTAAAGCTCGCTATGGTGTATGTCATTATTCAAAGTAAAATCCAAGCCCTTTTCCTTTAGTAGCTACTGTTGAGTGTACACTTTCCCTAGCACCCATTCATCTCCCCTGATACTCTATGGCATTTCCCTGTAGGCCCAGATCCCTACGTCCTCCGGCAGCACAGTGATTCTCCTCCTATCCTCCCTCAAGTCCGAGCCAGCTTGTGGACTGGCACCAGCGCAGGGTCAGGGAGCGCAGAGTGGCTCATAAAGACGATCTTTAAAGAGACGACTAAGCCTACAGCATACCTGCTCCTTCGAAACAAATACAATGATGACAGTCATGACTACTCAGTCCATAGCAGGTGCTGTGCTAGGACCTGACGTGAATTACCTTACACAATCCCCAAACAGCCCTATGAGGGATACACAGTATTAGCGTTGCTGTTTTACAACAGGAAGTTTAAGTTTGCCAATTTAAGTAACTTCCCTCATATCGAAATGCTGTTGTGTGGCAGACAGCCCATTTGAATCAGATCAACCTCAAAGGCTCATGTTTTAATCTGACATCATACTGTCTCTTTCTTTTTTCATTTGAGACGGAGTTTGTTCTATCGCCCAGGCTGGAGTGCAGAGGCGCAATCTTGGCTCACTGCAACCTCCGCCTCCCGGATTCAAGCAATTCTTGTGCCTCAGCCTCCTAAGTAGCTGGGACTACAAGCACATGCCATCACGCCCAGCTAATGTTTGTGTTTAGTAGAGACGAGGTTTCACTATGTTGGCCAGGGTAGTCTTGAACTTCTGACCTCAAGTGAACCAACAACCTTTGCCTCCAAAAGTGCTACGATTACAGGCGTGAGCCATCACACCCAGCCCATACTGCCTCTTTTATATGAAACAATCTTTGCACTTAGTTTCAATTAAAACAGATTTGCTACTGTTTTTATTCAACAAAAATAAACTTTCTTACACTGGAAAAACTCCCAAGTGTTTTTAAATGAAAAGATAATTAAGTGGTGCACATTCAGAAAGCCATTTGGTGTTGAAAGGAAAAAATAATGATATTTAATGTTCTATTAGGTTGGTGCAAAAGTAGTTGTGGTTTTCATCATTACTTTTAAATGGCAAAAACCACAATTATTTTGCACCAACATAATATGTATGCAACAAAAAAGTCAAGGCCATAGCCATAGCCTTCATAGTCCTAAAACATAAAAAAGATAAGTTGGTTCCTTGAAAATCAACCAGAAAAAAAAATGGCAGGGTTCAGCATTAAATGTGAATTTCTGGTTGTGTTTACACATAAAAACTAACATGAAATTAGACAGATGATTTGTCTACAATAAGCATTAAGTTTCAGTTTTTGGCAATGTTGAGTAATGAGATATTCCACATAAGATAATTTCTCAGAACTTCAATTACAACTGCAATACAAATCCAGCTCAAATTTGGACACAGTAAGATACGAGGCCTTGGCTTGTCCTTGGTATTTATATGTTAAGAGTTTTCTGTCTTATTTCACAATGGAAAGCTCCCAGCTGTTCCTGCTTGCTGCTGTCAGCTCTGCACTAATGCTGGTGTAGTCACTGGACTAGACGGTGGAGTTTATTGCTCTACAGGACACCTTGTCAGCCTCATCTCTGTAATTAGGGTGAACTAGAAAATCAAATGGGCTGGGTGCTGAGGCAGGTAGATCACGAGGTGAGGATTTCGAGACCGTCCTGACACCTGTAATCCCACCACTTTGGGAAGCTGAGGTTGGAGGATCACCTGAGCTCAGGAGACTGAGACCAGCCTGGGCAACACAGTGAGACCCTATCTCTATTAAAAATAATAAATAAATAGGCAGGACACAGTGGCTCACGCCTGTAATCACAGCACTTTGGGAAGCTGAGGCTGGTGGATTACCTGAAGTCAGGAGTTCGAGACCAGCCTGACCAACATGGCGAAACCCCGTCTGTACTAAAAATACAAAGATTAGCCAGGTGTGGTTGTGCATGCCTGTAATCCCAGCTACTCAGGAGACTGAGGGAGGAGAATTGCTTGAACCTGGGAGGTGGCGGTTACAGTGAGCTGAGATTGCACCACTGCATGCCAGCCTGGGTGACAGAGTGAGACTCTGTCTCAATAAATAAATAAATAAATAAGAATAAAATAAAATGACTAAGATTCTTAAAACAGTGTCTGAGAGATAAAGCTGAGTTCATTCTTGAGTGCGTATGTTGCACTGGATTTCACATGTGGGCTTTGGAAGAAACCCATCTGCATTCATGTGACCAGGAGGAAGCTGGCCCTGCTGACCCCGTCCGATCATCAGCCTGTCAACACCTGGGAGCTCTTGCCCACTCATACACACACCCCACCAACACCCAGAAGGCCTGACACACCCTAACAAGCCCCTGGACCTGATTGCTCACACCCTCCTTGACCGATTCCCTAGCCATGATCACCTGGCTTCCCTAAAAGGCATGCCTCTTTTAATCCTCCATTTGCTCCTCCAAAACCGATCCTGTCACAACCACTTGGCTGTGCAGGAGCCTTTGGTACTCACTTTCTGTTTTTTACCAGCCATGTTTATTAATAAAGGAAGGTCCTGGGCAAGTAACTTTAAGTAAGCACCTGACTGGGCCAGGCATAGTGGCTCATGCCTATAATCCCAGCACTTTGGGAGGCCAAGATGGGCAGATCACGAGGTCAGGCGTTTGAGACCAGCCTGATCAACATGGTAAAATCTCATCTCTACTAAAAAAATATATATATATATAAAAACTAGCCGGGCGTGGTGGTGGGTGCCTGTAATCCTAGCTACTCAAGAGGCTGAGGTAGAAGAAGTGCTTGAACCCGGGAGGTGGAGGTTGCAGTGAGCTGAGATGGCGCCACTGCACTCCAGCCTGGGCAACAAGAGCAAAACTCTGTTTTAAAAAACAAAACAGCTGGGCGCGGTGGCTCATGCCTGGAATCCCAGCACTTTGGGAGGCTGAGGCGGGTGAATCACGAGGTCAAGAGATGGAGACCATCCTGGCCAACATGGTGAAACCCCGTCTCTACCAAAAAAATACAAAAATTAGCTGGGCATGGTGGCGTGGGCCTGTAGTCCCAGCTACTCAGGAGGTTGAGGCAGGAGAATTGCTTGAATCCAAGAGGCGGAGATTGCAATGAGCTGAGATTGCACCACTGCACTCCAGCCTGGCGCCTGGTGACAGGGTGAGACTCTGTCTCAAAAAAAAAAAAAAAGTAAAATTAAAGTTGTACAGTGACCTATTTATGTAAGTTGGACAAGGCCTATCAACTCCATGAGGGTAGAGCCACATCTTTCTTGTCCACATTTGAATCTGCTGCTCCCCATGGCACCAGGTACTTGCAGGCACTCAACACATGTTTGTTGAAATAAATGTCTAACTCAAGGTGAAGAGCCATTCTGGGGCATCAGCTACCCAACATCAATCCTCCTCCAATAAACCAGAAAGTTGCTGTATCTGCTTTCCACTTCAGAGTTGGTTGATACCCGTGCCATACCTGTGTATATAGGGACACACGTCTGCCAAATTCTGACAGCTCCTGTCTCCTTTCTAAACTGTTCAGATTTCATGTGTTGTTGCATGTCTTGTGACTACTGTATTGAATTCATCTGATTTCACCAGTTAAAAGTGTGATGACCATGCAGTGTATTGTGCATGGAAGAATGTTTTGGAGAGTGACAGCAGTGCTATTAATAATCACACTGGGACAACAGTGAAGCAACCTGGGACATTCGGTCATGCTAATTTTAAAGAATCTCTGCTTGACTGAAGTGAATTTCACCTACATACGCTGGGCCTAAAATAAGAACAGAAGAATTTTGAGCAAAAGTTCAACGTGACAAAAGCACAGCAGTGACCCTGTTCTATCTCAGGTTTTACCATGAGAGGCACAAATGCTAATGGGAGGAAGTCTGGCTGATCCCAAAGGCGATTGCTTAAAGATAAAACAATTTGCCTTCGTTGGAAGCAGAAAATGTGGGTTGGAGAATTACAAGAGTTTTTCCATATAACTTTAAACTTTTCTCAGTAATCAGGCAAGATTCCTGAGCCAGAATCTTTTAGCCAAACATTTCCCTGTACAGTACCCTCAGGGAAGTCAAATTAACAGGAAGATGAAAAGCCACGAGAAATGGACTCAACATTGTTTGTTACTGTAAGAAACTTCTATACCCATGTCACAAACCTGAGCACGCACCCCCTGAACCTAAAAGTTGAAATTTTAAATGGTAATAACAGATACTCAACAAATAGTTATTAAACAAACTTAATTTTCAGTATAAACACATTTTCCAAAATGCTTTGCTGTTTATATTCAGTGGGTCTATTCTTTTAGACACTTTGCTCTGTAGACATAACTCTTACTATAGGGGTATATATTCTAGTAAAATTCATTATACCTCAAATTTTATTTTTTCTCACCAATTTCAATCACAAAAGTGGGATTTCCCCTATTCAAAAAATACATTAGAAGAAGATGACTATGCCAAAATAACTCTCTAATATGGCATTGGATGTAAAGTTTTATTACGTCATTTTAGAGAAATAGGGTCTCACGATGTTGCCCACGCTGGTCTCAAAACTCCTGGCCTCAGCCTGTCTTCTTACCTAGACCTCCTAAAGAACTGAGATTACAAACGTGAGACACTGTGCCTGGCTCCACTGAAATATTTCAGAATCTCAAATTTTCTATTCCTACATTCCTTAAGGAGGACATGGAAAGTGAAAATAAATACCTTTCCATTTCCCTGTCAAATTATAAGGAATATGAACACTCCAACTAGGCCAATTGATTTCAATTAAGCTATAATCACTGAGAGCCAGGCATGGTCAGGTGTTTTGCTGGGTGCTGGAGATATCAAGTTGCTACCAGTAATATCTGAAAATTAGCTCATGGATATACACAGCCAAACCAGCAAACTGGCTTCACAGTTTCCCAAATCAATAAAGGACTCTACGATAATCAGTGCATAAAAATTATCTAGCAAAGTACCAGCAAATATCTCTGACCATGACAACAGTTTCAGACATTGAGACAAAATTATTTATACATGCATGTGATGGAATTCCTTCACTTACTCTGCAATCATTCATTTGCAAACTCTCTTTCCTGATCATTTCTCCAATTAATGAATGATTATTACTACTATTACCTAACATAATTCTACTTAAGAACCTACATATAAATGGGTTTTGCAAAAATGATATCAATCATGTATCTTTAATTTCCTGGATTTCGCAATTTAGCTAATTCAAATTTATAGCTGTCACTGTTTGTATTTTGAGTTTATACTGGAGAATTATACTGAATTGCATTGAAATATTTCATGCCCCTTACCAAAATGTTATCAAAAGATACCTAACAAAATGGGATCCTTTTGTCCTTACTCATTCACTTTATTCTTTGCTTAAAAGATACTGAATGCGAATGCTTTCAACTGAAGATTTTTTTAAAAATATGGTTTTCTTATATATTTAAATTGGCTACTAGAACCCAAATGCCAGATTTCGAAAGCATTTTCCCAAATGTTACATGCAGCTGTCAAGTGTAGATCAAGAAATGAGCAAGATGACAAAGACAAAGCCTTGTAGGATACAGAGCACACAGGAGCTCTCCGGAGCTTTGAACTTGGTCCAAGAGACACAATTATCTAGGGAGAAGCAGGCCCACATGGAGAAAGCTGGTCAGGGTACACATGAGTTTTAACATGAGTTTTCGTTATACTAAAAATCTCTCCAGAAATTCAATCCAGCCGAAATCTAAGCTATAATCACTAGGAAAACTAAAAATGTTCTAGACTGAAAGAACTCACTGGGATAGACATTGGCCATACAAATGACTACAACATTACATTCCTTTAGTTTGTCAAACTTAAATCAATGATCTTGAATAAAAATAGATTGTGTGTTTTATAGTCAACCAACTGTCCCCTTTTTAAAACTCTTTGAGAACACGGCAGAATTGAAATCAGATGGAGAAGATGGTTACATGTCAGAGAGCTGAAAGAACATAAAAATAGCTTTAAACATAATTTGGTTGATAAAATATTTTTCAACAAGGATTTCCATTATTTAAATTGATACAACTCATTACAAAATTTATGTATAGTCAACAGATAAATGCTGGATCCAGACCCACACAGAATTTTGTAGGTCCCTACATACTTTTCCACATTGTTAAGAATTCATCTCATGCTGAAATCTACAGACTTAATTAGCAAGATGAAGTATTATTTTAGGCAAACAAAGTGAAATAACTCAGAATCTGAAAAGACAAATGGCAGAGCATGGGATCTGAACACACAGAGTGTGGTTATGAAGAGAAATTCACATCATAGATTGTGAAAAAAAAGGACACAAGCCCCCAATAAATTTCCATCATAGGGTCAGCCACAGACTCTCTTGATCCAAACCATGTGGAATGGATGTTAAGGACACAGGACTTCCCATCAGACACTCCTCGGTTAGAACCCACCTTTTGCCCAAATTAGCTGTGTAACTTTGCCTAAACTGTTTGTTTCCTCATCTGTGAAGTGAATTGATAGTGCCTATTCTCATGTGGTTCTTAGAAGGATAAATTAATTTATGGAAAGCATTCAGTATAGCAAATACTCAATATGTAGAAATTATTACAATTATTATACAATATCACTGACACCACCACAATAATCAGTAACACCTTCAAACCTTTAGCAACACTCCACAATACTGGGATGAATAGAAAAGCAAAAGAGAGCAAGCTGCCACCTGTAGGTATCTAGAAAAGCCCAGTGAGGCCCAGGCCACAGGTGAAATTCACACACATTGTAGGATATGGAGCCATCAGTCCATGTCCTGGCTCTGCTAATTAGGGATGCAAGATAAAACACAGGATGCCTGGTTAAGATGGAATTTCAGACACATTTATATTAAAAAAATTATTCATTATTTATCTGAAATTCAAAAGTAACTGAATGTCCTGTATTTCCATTTGTGAAACCTGGCAACCCAATCTCTAATGCCCCTTTTCTTTCACTCATTCACTTAAAAGAACCCGAGGGAATTCTGTTTTATCTTCAACTCCCTGACATGGAGAATGAGATTTCCAGTAACAAAACAAACAGCACCATTCATTTACAAAAGTTGTATTAAGTTTCCCCAAATTTCCAAGGAATTTTTACCCCATCATGTCATTTGATGCTCATTGTAAATAGCTGCTACCTTCACTCCTGCTTTACAGCTGATGAAACCACGCAGAGAGGTCATCATTTCACCACTGTTGCTAACCTAAGTTCTCTACAATAATTTGCCACATTATCAGATTCCACATATCTTCCCTCAGCCAAGAGGATTTTAAAAGCTTTATTTTGCATTATGAAACAAAGCACGTTAAACGCGATTTTCAAATTCCTTCCTCTTCTCCCCAGTTTGACATACTGAGTTCTTATTCATGGGCTGGAAAATCTTTCAAGTGCCTTCCAGCTCTAATTTTCTTTGATCTATGACCCACAAAGTTGCTAAATCCCAAGGCCAATTTGTTCAAGCATCTCTGACAGAGTTTGTGCCTCCAGACAGCCTCACAGCCTGCTGTTATTTGCCCTCCCTCTTGCAAGACAAACTCTGCTACACTAAAAGAACGCGAAGGTTCCATGGGGCTGGGAGCCTCTCACTACAACCATGTTGCTCATCACCTGTAACACCCGATTGCATTCAGTATCATGCTCGAGGGCACCCAGAGCTTGGGGGCGGGGCTACTTCAGCTCATTTACTTCCAAGTCACCTCCCTCCCTTGCAGGAGCCACTTCTTGGAAGGCAATCTTGGCTTCTCTTTGCACAAAGTGCCCTCCTTTTCCTCCACAGACACTTGTCTCTACCTCTGCCTCTT
The DNA here is from genome assembly GCA_963575295.1 of Alouatta caraya. Classification (NCBI taxonomy): domain Eukaryota; kingdom Metazoa; phylum Chordata; class Mammalia; order Primates; family Atelidae; genus Alouatta; species Alouatta caraya. The sequence goes on from CAUYUD010022665.1 coordinate 15,494, forward strand.
CCAGCACAATTAAAAACAGCACATCAACTCTTGAGTAGTAACACCCTCAAATAATAACCCTATGCCAATATATCCACACAGTCCTTGCTGCTGGGTTATTTCTTGAATGGCTACTTTTTTTCCCTCCTTACTTTTCTATGTTTATGCACAACAATGCTATCTGGTTTTCTTTTTATTTTTTGAGACAGAATCTCACTTTGTCACCCAGGCTGGAGTGCAGTGGTGTGACCCTGACTCACTGCAACCTCCACCTCCTGGGTTCAAGTGATACTTGTACCTCAGCTTCCCAAGTAGCTGGGACCACAGGCATGTGACACCACGCCCAGCTAATTTTTGTATTTTTAGTAGAGACAGGGTTTTGCTATGTTGGCCAGGCTGGCCTCGAACTCCCTGTCTCTGGTGATCCACCTGCCTCAGCTTCCCAAAGGGCTGCGATTACAGGTGTGAGCCATGACGCCTAGACAGAAAATTATAAGTGTGTTTCTACCTGGGTTTGGACCAGTTGTTTTATTTATTTTTCTTAGAGATGGGGTCTTGCTCTGTCACTAGGCTGGAGTACAGTGGCACAATCATAGCTCACTGCAGCCTCAAACTCCTGAGCTCCAGGGATCCTCCCATCTCAGCCACCCGAGTAACTGGGACTACAGGTGTGTGCCACCATGCCCAGCTAATTTATGTATATATATATATATATATACACACACATACATACATATTTAAAAGATAGGATCTTGCTATGTTGCCTAGATTGGTCTAGAACTCCTGGCTTCAAGCGATCCTCCTGCCTTGGCCTCCCAAAATTCTGGAATAATAGGCATGAGCTACTGTGCCCAGCTGCTGTCTGATTTTGAATAAATAATATAAGATGGCAAAGACGGTGGCTTTTAATAGTTTTATCCCATATCCAGCCCATTAGCAATACACATACGTTGTGAAATGTATGCTTTCCTGAAATTCAAGTACTGCTAAAAAGAGAGGGAGACTTTAAATCTAAAGCTGCCCTCCCCAATTCCATTTCCATGTATCTTCTAGGATACTTTTCTTAAGAATGAATATTAACAAGTGGGGTCTGATACTCCTATAAGTGTGTAGTCTTAATTCTTTTTCTCTAGGAGATGATGTTCCAAAGAGCAGAAAGGGGTGCTGGGGGGATCGAAAGACAATTTCTGGCTTTCTCAGCCTTTTTCCTGAGACCACTCTTGCTGAACATGACTCGACTAGTTGAGGAGGTCAGAATGTATCCATAATCTAAGCCAGGGCACCTTCGGCTGACAGACTCCTACTGCCTACAAGAGAAACTGCAAGCTTTTAGCTGGGCAGTGAGGTCTCCTCACAACTGGAGGGGCCAAGCTGAGCTGCTCCCTGCTCCCCGTTCACTCCATACCCTTTCATGCCTTTGAGTAACTCTTGCAAATGCACTTCACTTCCAGCAAGCTGCAGGATGCTGAGCAAGTGCCAATTTCTCTCATTGCCTTCCCTACTCCACCCCTGTCCATGGTGGCCATTCATGGATGTATTTCCACAGCACGATGCTCACATCTCTGCCACAGCGCCAATCACTCTGTCCAGTAATTACCTTCCCAACTGCATTGTGGATTCCTCAAGGGCAGAGACCTTGCTTTCTTTTTGTGTGTGCCTGGTGCTTACGTGTTTGTGGAATAAATGCATTCAGTGTAGGGATGATACATTCATTCAAGTCCTAATCAGGTTAAAAGCTTAGAATTTTAAAATTACACAGAGTATTTTCCAAGTTTAGAGCTTCCATATATCCAGAAGGAATGCCAGTCATCCACAAGCATACATTTAAGAAATTAATTTTTGTCTTCAAATTCTTCCATTAATATGCAATAAAATTACTGTGTTGTATTATTTAAGCATTTTAATGAAGAAAAGCATTGAGTAAAAATATTCTGGCCTGGCATGGTGGTTCAAACCTATAATCCCAGAACTTTGGCAGGACGAAGCAGGTGGATTACTTGACATCAGGAGTTTGAGACCAGCCTGGCCAACATGGTGAAACCCCGTCTCTATTTAAAATACAAAAATTAGCTAGGCGTGGTGGTGCATGCCTGTAATCTCAGCTACTCAGGAGGCTGAGGCAGGAGAATCGCTTGAACCCGGGAGGTGGAGGTTGCAGTGAGCCGAGACTGTGCCACTGTACTCCAGCCTGGGCGACAGAGTGACACCCTGTCTAAAACAGCAACAACAAAAACCTTAATATTCCAAAAGTTACAAGAGTTTATCATAGTGGAAAAAAGTTACTGAAAGTGAACTAAATAGTATTCTTTTTCCTGAGCCTCCACAAAAAAATTATTTGCAAAACATATCTCAATACAATGTCATTCTGGTAACCAAAATAAGTTCAGAAACTGATGTTTTATCTCCAATAGCCTTTTTTATTAAACTTATAAAATACCTGGAAAACAGTGAAAAGTAATAATTCTTATCTGTTAAAAAAAAAAAAAAAACAGCCTCTAAGTTAGACTTATAAAATAGGTGGTGATGCCATATATTCCAGGAGAAGCTCCCCCTCTGCCAGCCATCAGACCACCTCGATTATTGGACATAATTCAGTATTCTGGACTCACTACATATAACAGACCCTAATATAACTGGGAGAAACATACAAAAAAGAGGTCTATTTCCATCTTTGATAGCTGATTTATAGAAGTTAACATACAGTCACATTTAAGAAATAGCTGGCATCCTATTGTACCACGGAATGTTCTATTCCAGGCTGTTTCTCCTTTGCGTGTGTTTTGGGGTGGAGGGGCAAGAGGGGGTATTCACAAATGTGACTAATTTAAAAATCTGAGCACAGGCCCGGTGAGGCAGCTCATGCCTGTAATCCCAGCACTTTGGGAGGCCAAGGCAATTGGGTCACCTAAGGTCAGGAGTTTGAGACCAGCCCAGCCAGCATGGCGAAACCCTGTCTCTACTAAAAATAGAAAAATTAGCTGGGCGTGGTGGCACATGCCTGAATCTCAGCTACTTGGGAGGCTGAGACAGGAGAACTGTTTGAATCCAGGAGGCGAAGGTTGCAGTGAGCCAAGATCGCGCCACTGCACTCCAGCCTGGGTGACAGAACAAGACTTCATCTCGTGGGGAAAAAAAATCGGAGCACGGATTTTTGGTTATAATATGATGCATAATTTCAAGGAATATTATGGTCAACCTTATTCTTAACACTCTTCGCCTAAGAAATAGATGGCTCTTAAGTTAATCAGGGAGATGGTGTAGTTTACAGCCTTCCATCTATTCTAAGGAACTCCTACCATCCCTAAAGAAAGGCCAGATGTTTATGAGACATCACATTTGGGTAATATTTCTGCCAGCTCACATACCTGTAATAGATGATAGCAAGTTGGAACCAAAATGTCTCACTACATTTGGTTTTTCCCACCTTCATAGAGGCAGTGACTAAGTAGATAATCGCTTAGGGATACGGGCTTAAAAGTATATAGTGAACATAAAAACTGTAACTATTACCAGTCTCACCTTTCAAAACCAAATTTATACCTATAAAAATGTGTCTATATATTTCTATGCCAGATATTGGTTTCCCTCACTCTGACCTAGTATATGGGTAATAAACTTTGATTACATAGAATCTGAAAGTTAAGCCAGGCATGGTGGCTCACACCTGTACTCCGAGCACTTTGGGAGGCCAAGGTGGGCAGAGTGTTTGAGTTCAGGAGTTCAAGACCTGCCTGGGCAACACGGTGAAACCCCATCTCAACTAAACAAATACAAAAAAGTAGCCAGGCATGGTAGCATGTGCCTGTAGTCCCAGCTACCTGGGAGGCTGATGCAGGATAATTGATTGAACTTGGGAAGCAGAGGTTGCAGTGAGCCGAGACTGCGCCACTGCACTCCAGCCTGGGTGACATGGTGAGACTCTGTCTCCCTACCCTTCTCCCCACAAAAAAAGGAAGTTAATAAAGTTAATAGACAGTCCAAATACAATCAAATTACTGTTTAAAATTTTTTAATCTGGTCTATTGAACACAAATGCACAAATGCCTTATAAATGACATAACAGATCTCTAATGTAAAAAAATACTATAAAAATTGGAATGTTATAGAGAAATACTGAAAAAAAAACTGTATTTTGTGACTTTCACTGAAACCAGGACATTTAATTGCAAAAAAGAATCAGTATGAGTCACTAAAAGTAGCAACTAAAAATGTGATTATGTACTCCACAGAAAAAAATTTCAGATTAAAAAAAACTCATTGTACACGAATGAACACAGGAAGAGCTTTAAAGAAAAAGATGTAGAGAAAATTTAAATCACTAAAGAGTCTGTACACATCTGACTCCTTGACATAGATGTCATTCATTGAGAGTGAGTGAAAACACAGAATATACTCTACTTTGATCCTCAGAGAGCAGTCAATAGAGTAAGGTCTAAGAATTCAGCTACCATGTCCCAGCATGAGTTCTACTTAGGAAAAAAATGGGTATGTAATTATAGCAGATTGAGTACTTACTACATTCTAGGTACTAATTTAAGTACTTTACCTATGTAACTCAGTGACTGCACACCACAATGCTATGAGGCAGGTACTAGTATCAACCTCATTTTACAGACATGGAAACAGGTGCAGAAAGGATAACTATAACATAACCTTACGACTAGTAAGCGGCAGAGTCATATTTCAAATCCAGGCACTCTCTCCAGGACCCACGTTGCTAACCATTGCAATGCGCCCTCTGCACTGAGGATTAGAGTGTTAGAGCTGAAGGGACCCATGAAAGCACCTACATTGTATTCTCCTCTGTAAACTGAGGCTCAATCACATTGTCCTGTGCTTCCCTGCTGCTTGTTCCATTCACCACAGCCCTTTATCACCTTTTACAGCCACCTTCATAGTAACTCAGGTCACTGCACAGGGCGAGCTGCAGATTTACACATTGGCTTTGACTGTCTGGTAAGGACACCATTGCAGTTTTATAACAAACCAGCATTTGTTCAGTTCTCACATACTTCTCTGTTATCAGAATCCTCTGTGGTGATAATCTTATAAAACATTATTCTATGAATATTTTGTTGGTACACTCAGAAAATCAAACACTGTGTAACATGGACACTATGATGGTGCAAAGGTCTAAACAGTTTTAGTAAGTATAATCGCATTCTTAAATAGATGACAGTACTGAAAAGAATACCTTTGAAATGATTTTGGATTCACAAATTAAATGTTAAAATAGACCAAAAAGTCTCCCCACCCCACCTCAGATGCTGACTCTGATGTTAAAGATCTTTGAAACTCTGAAACTGAGAGTGTGAATGGCTGTTTCTGTGAAATCATAGTTTCTGGAGTTTCAGCTGATTCACCTCAGTATACTACAGGATGATATGCCGGGGCACAACTCTACTTCATCAGAATATGCTCTCATTATGCGGACAGACAGTAACAGATGACTCTCAGGTGACGACAAGTGACTTTTTTAAAAGGTGAGGTGGGAGTGGGGTCGGAATTTAGTTAAGTTCCCAGAAATACCAATGATGGTTATCAGCTTTAACACTGTAGGATAACTAGCTCATCCACAGAAGCAAGCCCTGGGTTTCCTTTTATAGATGCACAGTGACCTCTACTGGTACAAATAGAGAATCCCAAAACGCAATTTTCTCCATAAGTGATTTTTCAGAGGCACAACTAAGAATATTTATTCTTTTAAAATGACACCAAAAAGAAAATACATAATTAAAAAAACAAAAAAGAATACTCATTTTTTAAATCTGATAATTTTCAATTAATGAGATCTCCTCCTCTACCAGAATTAGACATTTCAGTTAAAGCAGTCCATACACATAGTATCACAGAATGAAAAGAACTAAACAGTACTTTAATTTAAAAATCCTGGTGCTAAGTGTCATGGTGTCAAAGCTGCTATAAAAAATAACTATTTTGGAATAACTCCAATGTACCCAAAAAGCGCCAAAGGCACCAATTATAAAAGAATTATAGAGTATATTTAAAATTTGCAAAATGCTTTGAAACTTTCCATTGTCGAATGCTAAATGGCTCACCTTCTCATGAATATTTTACTTCCTTGATTTTAAAACAACAGCTAAAGCTTTGGTTTTCTCTGTTGAATCTCTCAAAGACTATCACAAATAAACTGTAGGGAGGTTTACTCCATTTATAGAAACTTCCAATAGGCAAGTTTTACCTACATGTGAAACAACGCAAAGTGAGAGACTGACGTCAAAGACAGCCTCATATGTGTCATTATTTGTCATGCACATCAGAATACTGTACATGAGTTCAAAGGAAAATGAGTTTTTGAAAATCCATAGCAATATTTTTAATTCTTGTAGGCTGCAATTATTTCCTTCAAACTATATTTCCGTAACTTTCCACTGCAGAAAATGAAGTAGAAAAGAATTTAAAATGATACTTTTCAGCAAGGAACACTCAAACCAAATTTCATTCCAACAGCAGGAGAATATAGCTTCCTTAATCTTGCCCATTTTCTCTGTTTTAAGCAAGTATAATAAAAATAGTTGCGAACTAGTGAGTTAACCAGTTTTTGCCCAAAATATATAAAACAGAGCTCCTTTTCAAGGAATTATTCATTGCTTAGATGAGAGTAATGAATTAGGAAAAACGAAGGCATTTCTACTTAACTTTGATAACTAGGATTTGCATATGTGTATAGCACATTTCCTTTTCGCTATTTCTATTTATTAATTTATCAGCCCACACTTGTGCGCCATCATGCCCAGCTAATTTCTGTATTTTTAGTAGAGACAGGGTTTCGCCACGTTGGCCAGGTTGGTCTCAAACTCCTGACTCAGGTGATCTGCCCGCCTTGGCCTCCCATAGTGCTGGGATTATAGGCGTTAACCACTGCGCCAGCCTATAAGGACATATTTAAGCCTTAAAATATAGAGTTTTTACTAAAAAATGACTTAAAATCTTCATACAACAACCTACCGCCTCCCCTGCCCCTGCCGCTGCCCCTGCCCCTGCCCCGCATAACAATATCTGTACCCACTTTGAGGGCCCTGCTTCTGCACACCCTGTAAATATCTTCTCTCTCCTTTCATTTTTTGGGCATCGGATGGCGGGAAAGTATGCTTCTGGCTCAAGGAATACCCATAGAAACCACTGTGAAAGCAATTACTGGGCCAGGTGCTGTGGCTTATAATTGTAATCTCAGCACTTCTGGAGGCCAAGGTAGGAGGATTGCCCAGGCCCAGGAGATTGAGACCAGCCTGGGCAAAATAGCAAGACATCACCTCTATAAGTAATTTAAAAAATTAGCTGGGCATGGGCATGGGCATGGTGGTTCCTTTCTGTGGTCCCAGTTACTCAGAAAGCTGAGGCAAGAGAATCACTTAAGCTAAGGCAGTCAAAGCTACAGTGAGCTGAGATCAGGCCAATGTACTCCAGACCCTATTTCAAAAAAAAAAAAAAAAAACACCCAAACAAACAAACAAAAAACCCAACAATTGCCACCACGCAACTCCTACTCAAATAACAGTATCAGTAAAATATGTCCTAGGATCACATAGTGAATAGACACATTCTAACAGCTTTCAGTAGTGAAAGGTGAAGAGAAATAGTGAAATGCCACGTGAAGCCATCAGGGATGGTGAAGAGAAATAGTGAAATCCCATGGTGAGGCCATCAGGGAAGGTGAAGAGAAACAGTGAAATGCCATGGTGAGGCCATCAAGGCCCGGCCTCTGTTTTGTACTCTCTTCTCTCAGCCTACAGGATAATGCTTTACTCACACAAGGATGACAAGGGACACTACGAAAGCAATTTTCTAAAAGTTAACTCTAATTCCCTGAAAACATTCATGGGTTTTAAAATTATGAACATTAAATCACAGCTAGGCACGGTGACTCAAACCTGTAATCACAACACTTTGGGAGGCCGAGGTGGGCGGATCATTTAAGGTCAGGAGTTTGAGACCGTCCTGACCAACATGGAGAAACGCCCCCTCAACTAAAAATACAAAATTAGCCAGGTATGGTGGTGGGCACCTATAATCCCAGCTACCTGGGAGGCTGAGGCAGGAGAATCGCTAGAACCCAGGAGGCAGAGGTTGCAGTGAGCCGAGATTACATCACTGCACTCCAGTCTGGGTGACAAGAGTGAAACTCCATCTCAAAAAACAAAACCAAACAGTCCATCAAGAAAGTCCATGTAACTACTCAAGCCCCGAGAGTGCTCTAAAATAACACCTCTAAGAAAAGAAAAACATCCTTCCAAACTCTGTCAAGACTGGGTACAATAGAGAGAAGAACAGGAAACAAGTGAAATCCTCCTCGGCAGGGGACTGGAACACCACGGGAAACTGCGGATACCAGGTACAAAAGAAAAACAGGAAACGAGGTCCTCAGGAGAAAATGAGTTAACTCAATTATGGCTAACCAAATGGCAGAATGTTACATAGGCATTACAGACGATGATTGGCTTATATGCTTGGGAAGCATCTAGAAGAACACATGAGGAACTAATCGTGGTTGTCTCTACAGAAGAATTAGGGTGGCTGGCTAATTATGATTTTTTTTTACTTCAGCTCCTTTGTTACTGGTCAAATAATTTATGATAAACATGTATTATTTTTAAAATAAAACAGAGCCAGGCACGGTGGCTCACACCTGTAATCCCAGCACTTTGGGAGGCTGAGGTGGGCATATTATAAGGTCAAGACATCAAGACCATCCTGGCCAACACGGTGAAACCCCACCTCTACTTTAAAAATACAAAAATTAGCTGGGCGTGCTGGCACACACCTGTACTCCCAGTGATTTAGGAGGCTGAGGCAGGAGAATCGCTTGAACCTGGGAGGTAGAGGTTGCGGTGAGCTGAGATCATGCCATTTTTCACTCCAGCTGGCGACAGGGCAAGACTCCGTCTCAAAAAATAATAATAATAAAATAAATAATAAAATAAAACAGACAAAAATATGAAATAAATACCATTTTGAATGACAAGAAGAAAAAAGAAAAATGACTGTGCTGTGGATGATGGAAAGAAAACAGGTATTATGAGATCAGTGTGAGAGATGTTTGTGACAAAAAAATAGGACAGAGTACCTAACTTTTAACATTTTTGATCAGATGAAGCAATCTGATAAAGTCATTTGTCAAAACAAACTAATATCAATTCGAAAAAATAAAAAATGACTGAATTGAGTAAAGTGACAGGATTCTGGAAAGGAAATAAATCTTTACAGGAAAGTCACTCAGTGTGAGAATGTTAACATTTTTATATTTTCTATTTCCACAGCCAGTCTCACCTATTTTCTTATTTGTCTGCTTTAATCAAGGTATCACCCCAAATGTTAACCACTCCAAGAATTAGCAGTGAACCAAACTACGTTCTCTTTCACCGGTGGAAGCTTCTGTTGCACAAATTTCAGAAGCCTTGTTAAAGGCAGAAACTAGTTAGCACAAAGAATGTGATGTCATAGGATAAACAATTTGTACAAATCCTCAAGATACTTGAATGACAAATTCTGTGCCTAGGCTTACATTCTCCATGAGGACAGAGAAGGCAGTAAAAAAGTTTCAAGAACCACCACAATTCAAACATGTAACATTGCTTTTAAATGTTCATCAAATGTTAAGGCTCCAAAATGCTATAATTGAGAGATTGTTTTTCCATTTATTTTTTAAAAGCATGATTCAAAAAACAACAAAAGCAACTACGTTATCCCACATGAAATTCCACAATATGAATTTTCAACTTAGCAACTAGTCTCAGTAATGATTAACTGGAATCAGCTAATTAAGAGGAAGAAACCAAAACCAGGTGGTGCTGTGGCTACAAACTACATAATGCTCACCTGCCTGACGGGGACACAGGAGGGAGAGTCTGGGACCCAAGAGCAAGAATTCCACGTGGACTTGGATTCTTGATCATTCAGCAGTCATTCATTTCAGTTAAGGGTAGATTTTGCTCTGGTGAAAATGTGTATGTGACAGAGTGAGAGTCTATGAGGGACTTCAAGAAAGAGAGAAGGATAACTTTTTTAAATTTTCCTGGAAGATACTGGGGCAGGCTAATTTAAAAATCAATAAAAAGAAGCAGAAAAGAAAGCCAGGAAAATGAAAACTCCACTTATTTTACAGTATCATCTGAAACTGGCAACATATTTTACAGATTACATTCCCAAAGTGTGTTTGTGTGTGTGTGCACACGTTCATGCATGCGTGCAACTATGCATTTAAAGACTCAATTTTATCAGCAATGAGAACAATTTTACAATTCCGCTGTTTTTGTGGCTATAATCTTCACTGAGTCAATTCTCTTGTCCACTTTCAAAGACTTATCATCTTGGGAAACTAAAATAGTAATATTCCTAATCTTCTGGCAAAGCTAACCATCAAATGATCAGTAAAGAATTTGCCCCTGAAGAGTATGTATCAGAGTCAGATTCCTGCACTAGTTACATTACCTGGCAATGGCAAAATTCTGTTGGGGATTACAAAATGAGAGGAATGTTAATAACATTCCAAATAAGTCCTTTAAAATGAAAACTACAAGGAACTTTATATTAACAGAGCATACTCCAAAGAAGTTGCATCTAGTACCACAAAACTAATAAAATCAGTTGACAGTCCTGAAGGTATGAGCGTTTACCCTTTAAAGGTGTCAAAATGTTTTATATTTTGAATGAAGCTAAAATATTTCATGCTACTATGACTAAATTTAATGGAAACGTCTTCATTTCTGAGTTTTATAGCAGAGTCTCCAGATGCTCTATTTCAATAAAAGCACAATGCAATCTAACAGCAGATTTGAAAATCAAATAATTTCTAGAAAACTAGTAACCAGAAAAACTGAAAACTGATTTTTGCTACTGCTAATGAATTTTTAAATTTTCTCACTTGGTAGTAAAGCTGTGTCAGGAACATTTTGTTTTTTTGGCAGCTAACAGGAATTTCAAAATCCCACTTTCTCCTTGAAAACATATTAATTAGGTCTTTTATGGCTGAGGCTGTGCCTAACACTCACCTTGATGGGATCTAGTTAGTCATTTGTTTCTCACTTAAACATACAACTAAGTTGCAAACTACGAAGCCCCACAGTCTACATCCAGCTAACTACACTATATAGTTTGATGTATAATCAATGTACATTATGATGGAATCTTGAAATACTATTAGCTATAAAATGCCTTCTTCTTTCTTTGAGAAAGACTTACATTTTTTAGACCAGTGGAAAACAATCCAAATTAAAAATCAACACAAGAGATATATAGAAAAAAAAAGAGGTAGGAACAAATCTGCCTTGTTAAAATGCTTTTCTTAGAAAGATGATAGCTTGCACAGACGCATCGAATCCACCTGACGCACAGAGCATTACTGCTGCTGCTGTCTCTTCTTGAACAAATACAGCTCTTCGGCTTTACAGACTAATTCAAATGTGTATTGATCAATTGCTTCCTTCCTGCTGTTGCTCTTTTCAGATTGCAGACAAGGGGCTCTATTTTAAGGATGGCAGTCAGGGTGGACACATTAGAAAGAAACATTTTAGTTTCAATGTTACCACGAAACCAGCATGAAAAGCAGCATGCCATTATTATATGTTACAGCTTAGGTTCCATTTCTAACTCCACCTAAAATGAGTATGAACAAACTCATTTTTAAGTGTTTGTCAGTCAAATAAAATGATAGTAGTCTAAATTTATTCACATGTGTACTAACCAAAGGTCAATAAAGCCAAAAGGAAGCCAAGTGTAATAAAAAGGCAGCTATAAGTTCTTGCCTTTGAATTTTTACCCAGCAAGAAATAAATGACACTTAATAAATGATACTTAGGACGTCGGCTGCTTTGCGGGGGGGGGGGGGGGGGGGGGGGGGGGGGGGGGGGGGGGGGGGGGGGGGGGGGGGGGGGGGGGGGGGGGGGGGGGG
>CAUYUD010022666.1:0-18687 GCA_963575295.1 Alouatta caraya
TAGCTGGGCATGGTGGCACATGCCTGTAGTCCCAGCTACTCGGGAGGCTGAGGCAGGAGAATTGCTTGAACCCAGGAGGCGGAGGTTGCGGTGAGCCGAGGTCGTGCCATTGCACTCCAGCCTGGGTAACAAGAGCGAAACTCCGTCTCAAAAAAAAAAAAATAAAAAAAAATAAAAAAATAAAAAAAAAAAAAGATAAGCATTTCCGGGCCGGGTGCAGTGGCGTAAGCTGGGCTGTAATCCCAGCACTTTGGGAGGCCGAGGCGGGCGGATCACAAGGTCAGGAGATCGAGACCATCTTGGCCAACATGGTGAAACCCCGTCTCTACTAAAAATGCAAAAATTAGCTGGGCGTGGTGGCGCGCGCCTGTAATCCCAGCTACTCAGGAGGCTGAGGCAGAAGATTTTGCTTGAACCCAGGAGGCGGAGGTTGCAGTGAGCCAAGATCGCGCCACTGTACTCCAGTCTGGCGCCTGGCGACGGAGCGAGACTCTGTCTCAAAAAAAAAAAAAAAAAAAAGATAAGCATTTCCTTTCCCTAGGATGTGTATACCCTCCTTCTCTAACACAGGTTGTCAACTCCATGGGAAAATGAACTGCATTCTTCTCTGAAGACTAATGTTTAAATAACAGCATTCTTACTGTCTTAGTATGAGTAACAATAATTCAATAAATGTAAGCAAATAATATTGTAAACTAAAGGAAATTCCATACCTGAGACACTTTGCCTATTGGAATCTGAGTCCCCATTACTGGAATTAGAATTGTTGGAAGAATTGTTGTCAACCCCTCCCAGAAGGGGGCGCAAGTGGCTTACTGAGACTTGTTCAATGAATGAAGTTCCATACTTGCGAAAATACCACCATTCAAATATCTATAACAGAAAAATAAGCGTGTTTATGGTCCCTGTTATCATTTATGACTTCTGTATACATGCCCACAAAATATGTTACATTTACATTATTCTATCCACCTTAAGTACTTAATTTTTATTTCAAAAACTGTTTATTCTAAAAATTAGATTTTAGAAAATCAGTAACATTTAAATTCTTAATGTCATTTTCTCTGCTTAATACTGGTTTCAAAACACTATAATATCAATCATGGATTAAAAAAACGCTGTTAAGAACTATTCGATATAACTTTTCTCCAAATTTATATATAATATGCAAATAAAATCACCATAGCTGAAAGACAATTCCAGAAATGTACATAAATCAGTTTTTGAAATATGACTTATGAAATATTCCAGTTCTTTGCACTTTAAATTCTGATAAAAACTATACCTGTATAAAATGCTTAAGAGTAACACTTGTGTGTGTGGGCCAGGGTGAGGGTGGTGGGCAGTGTTTGGTAAGACCTTCTTGGAAAATTACTGGTTTTACAAAACAAAAGAATGAGATGTATCCCATTTCCCAAATGGATAGCATCCAACCACTGAGGTTCAGCATTATCCCACCTGCAGAGAAGTGCTTTATAAACACAAGCATCTGTTGTACACCATAATGTTTCCTAATTCACAAGCCTACTAATTGTTATGTACTGTGAATTACAGAAGAGAAAAGAAGTAACTTTCAGTAATGAAAACACAATGATGCTTACATGTTTAGACTGAAGTCAGGATTTCCTAAGCACTGGAAGAGCAAGTGACCTCCCCCAACCCTTCTTACCTGACCTATCTGCCTCTCTACAGTGAATACTTCCTACCACTGCTCAAAGTGGCTCTCTCCCACATCCTTTTCTCTCCTCCCTGACTGCTTGGTGGTTTCCTTAGGCAGTCAAAAGTCATTCCACAGAAGAATTTTAAGAATCAGTCATATCCCAGAGTCTCATGGGATAGCTACATTTTTATAACATAAAATGTGCAATTAAGATAGAATTACCTTTGTCCTTACTTATTCCATAAAAACAAGATTATCTACTCTGGAATGGACTTTGGGCTGTAATTTTAAAACTGATGTTTTCTCTCTTTTGTTGTATTAAAGGTTTCTAAAAAGACATAAGGAACATTTATGAACAACCAGAAGGAAGTATCAATCAAATGAAATGTTTCCAATCCTAGAATAGGACATCTTGATTTAATCCCAGGTAGTTACTCTTTCTGACTACAGAGTATCCCTTAAATGAAATGCTTGGAACCAGAAATGTTTTGGATATTGAATATTTTTAGAATTCGGAATATGTGTATCACACATCACACTGGTTGAGCATACTTAATTCAAAAATCCAAAAATCCAAAAGGCTCCAAAGAGCACTTCAAATGTTATGTCAGCACTCACAAAGTTTCAGATTTTGGAGCATTTAAGATTTCAGATTTTCAGATTTTAAAGTGTTCAATCTATTGTGAATTATCACATGTAAAAACATTCAAGTATTTTCTCTGGGCAGAGAGGGTTGAATAAACTGTCAAGTTAAGAAGGGACAAGACTAATTTGTAACATTTGTAATGACTAGGAATGGGATTTTGCATAAAGGAAGAAAGTTAGGGAATGATAAATTTATACACCATGGATCTAGGGCGGCATCCATAACCCCTGGTGAGTTATTATCTGAACATCAGTTTCTTGAACTGTAAGTGGAAATCATATTTATTATTTATCTCAAAGATGTTCAATTTTCATACTAACCCCATATAAAACACCTAATTCAGTGCCTGCTGCAGTTGGTTTTCAAAAGTAATACCAAAGCTACCATTTATGATGTTAACGATGCACATGCCTCCCATGGGCAGCCCACCTCACATACTGCCATGAGGCACCCCTCTTCATGCCAGTCTACAATTCAGGTTAGTACAGCATTTTGCCTGTTACTAGACAGTTGGCAGAAAGTACTGGAAATTATCATGACAAAGGGTAATACTCACTGTACAATCCTGACCACTCGACAAAGCCCTAGATTCATGGCCTTGCCTTTATTAAAAGAGAAGTAAGACTCCAAAGGACCCAGAACATTCTTTGCCCCAAGTGGTTTTTCTGCTTTCTACATTGTGCTGCTGGTGCACCTGCCAGTCCTTAGTTCATTCATTCCATCACACAGCACTACATGTTCCACACCAATCATAAGCTATGCTCCAGGATCACAAAGACGTGGCCCCTGCCACTACAAGTGTTTGTCCCGATCTATACTATCTCTCACAGGTTGCTCCAGGCATGCCTACACCCATTACACACACACAAACCTTGGGTTTCTTCAGATTTCTCAGTTCCTCCAGCAGAACCATAAAGTGTCAGTGCTAAAAAGGACCTTAAAGGACTCTGCAGAGTCCACTTACAGATGTAGAATGAGGACTACCCATCAAGGTACAATGACCTGACTAAAGTCACATAGCTAATTAAATAGTCACTTAGCCTGAAGCCCCTGCTCTCTGTCACTATGTTACCAAGGCCCTAAAACAAGACTTTTTTTTTTTTTTTTTTTTGGAGACAGAGTCTTGCTCTGTCACCCAGGCTGGAATGCAGTGGCACAATCTTGGCTCACTCACTGCAACCTCTGCCTCCCAAGTTCAAGCAATTCTCCTGCCTCAGCCTTGCGAGTACCTGGGACTACAGGTATGTGCCACCACAGCCGGCTAATTTTTTGTATTTTTAGTGGAGACAAGGTTTCACCGTGTTAGCCAAGATGGTCTCGATCTCCTGACCTCATGATCTGCCTGCCTCGGCCTCCCAAAGTGCTGGGATTACAGATGTGAGACACTGTGCCCAGCCAACAAGACTTTTTATAGCTCCCTTGTTTCATGTAAACAGACAGATGTAACTTACCATTCCCTTTTTCAAATCTTTACTCCCAAGTGCCCTCTGACACTGTCCCTCTGTGCTTTATTAGTTATAAAAAACCAATCCAGAAGTAGTCTATCAAATGGGACCAGATTATTCATCCTAAGGTAAAAATGACTCCTATTAACTGGACATTTGCTTTATAATAGGTGATAGACCTTCCACCCAGTATTTCTAATGCAGTGATAATAGACCTCAGTAAAGACTGGGTCATTCATGCAGCTGTTTGGGAAGGAAAAGGGGGGTCTTCTCAGGCCTGTCATATCACTGCAACAGTACAGCCCCTGCTGTGTACACAGAACACAAGTATAAAGATGGACCTCTGCTGTGTACAGGGGACACTAGAATAAAAAGGATCCCTGTCCTAATATACATTGAATGAACAACTAGGAAAGAAAGAAGGGAAGAACTCAAAACCTTCTGAAACTTTAAACACAGTGTTCTCATCTAGGGTCTTACCGTAAGAATCTTTCCCTTATCCTGAAACATGTCAGGCTTTGGGCAAGCACCTCACAGTATTTTAAAAGAGCTGCACAGATCCAAATGGGCAGATGGTGTTATTTAATGCGCACATATTTGGTGTCACTTTGAATTCTTTTCCCTGGTGCATACCTACAATGTCAACAGCAAAGCTCTCATAAACAAATTTAGATTTTAAAAGTACTTCTTCAACATGCTAGTAGCTCAGTGGGCCTGCCACAGTGGAACAAGTTTTTAGTCTGACAGATAACCAAAAAAATTAAAATATAAATATACATTTCATAGTCTTAAAAACTTAACCTCTCCTGTGCTTTTTTCCTGTTCATGCTCTGCCCCTAACAGGGTGAAGTAAGATGAGAATTAAAAAATATCAAGTGTGTTTGGCATTTAGGAAGTCAACAGGGACCTTATCATTTAAAGGCAAAACCCCTTTAAACTAGATAGCTAGGCTATGTGATCTTGGTTGCTTTTCTTGATCCTTTGGGGCTTAGTTTTCTAATGTGTAAAATAAGGTCACTGTAAGCAATCGGTTAATGTCGGATGAAGAGATGGAGAGAGAAAGGGAGGGATGACTAGAAGACTGAATGGAAGGATAGTTGGAAGGTTGACTGGATGGATGATAAGGGCTGGCCTGGTTGATGTAATGGGAGATTGTCTAAACGAACAGCAGGATCAATAAAAGGTTTTGTGTTCATTTTGTTATGAAAAAGAGATGCTCATACATATTTGTGTTAGGGGGGAAAAATCCAGTGGAAAGAGAGAAACTGAAGGTCGAAAAGAGTACAAATAACCAAAAGACATGATGGCAAGTAGGAAGCACATCCCATTCTACCTTCACCACTTCTTGCTCTAAGATAGGAAGAAAGAGAAAGAAGAATGAATAGGTGGAGACATTCTATTTTGGAAAGTAGAGTGTGATATGAGCTATTTCCCAGGTTAGAAGGTAACAATAGGATAAAAACTGGGTGACACTGATCTCAGTGGAAGTGCAGGTAAGGTTTACTTTCTGGAAATAAGGGAGGTGGGGATGGAATTGGCAATGTGAGGGTTGAGGAAGTGGTTTGGACATGTATCTTACAAGGCAGAAGGGCCAAGAACTATACTGGGGGTCCAGATAATATTTAAAACAAAGATCCATTTGGCAAAGGACCCAGTTACCAATGCCCAGTGATCTCCTCCATTATTATTTGACAGAAGCAGAGAAGTTAACTAAGGAGCACTGGGGCTGGGAGCTGGGGGCAGAGACCTGTTTCCAGCTTGCCTAAGTTTCAAACCTGTCTCATGTTTACCTGCAGGGAACAAAAATCTGACAAAGGTACAATAAACAAGGCCCTTCCATCAGTCTTGCAGACCTAAAAGTAGACTCTTTGCTCAAGAAGCCTAGCTTCTTCCTACTCAATAAGTCCTTCTTTTCTGAATTGCATATTCTATATATAAAACACTTAATGTGTCAGGAATTTCTCTATGCCCTATTAACACACTCAAAAATGCTTCCAGATTTCCACATAGCAAAAGTGTAGTAATTCCACACCAGCACCATTAAACCCGTGAGAAATACGAAGATGTCAAAGCTTGAAGTTGACTAATTGCTTCTTAAGAATTAAAGTAGACAGTGATGTCACAGGAGGATCGATATGGTGATCGTAGAGACTGAAGAAGGAATATGAAACTTTCTGGCAGTCTACTCCTAGATAGAAAGATTGCCAAATCAATGCCTGCCTTAAATCTTCAAAAATATATCTGGAGGTAAACAGATAAATTTTTTTTGGCAAAAGGGGATTATCTGGGCTTAAGAAGATAAGCCTAGTCAGTTGTCATGTGTTACAGTAATACCTGTAACATTTTTAGTTTCTTTTTTGAATCCTAAACTATATCATTTTTACCATATTGACTTTTCAAAGTCCTTCCTAATTTCTCATGACAGACACAACACTTTTTTTTTTTTTTTTTTTTTTACACTCTAGGTTTCTGTATGTTTTGTTTAGGAATATGGAATAGTTACCGAGTAGGTCTTGGCCTCCTGCTTCCTAGATCTCAACCAATCCCTCCTCAGCCACCTGTTCCAAGGCTGCCTTTTTGGCCACCTGTTGCCAAGGCTTTAAGAAAACACAGGGAAGTAAGGCTCTCTTCAAGGTCAACAGCCAATGATCCATCCCCACCTCAGTATCTCTAAGTTCACAGAATGAGAGTTTCCATTGCAGCATTAACTACTGAGGCCTAAGAGAGAGGGTAACTCTCCTGAGCCAACTCATGGAGACCACTGAGAACTGGGAGAAATCAGCTCACAGAATGAGAGTTTCCATTGCAGCATTAACTACTGAGGCCTAAGAGGGAGGGTAATAACTCTCCTGAGCCAACTCATGGAGACCATGAGAACTGGGAGAAATCAGCCTGTGTCATTCATCCCAAGCCCTGCCAGCTGTCCTCTAGGTTCCTCCTCTAGAGAGTCTAATTCAGTTGGTCTGGGTGGTGTTCGGAACCCATCATTTTAAACAATCTCCCAGATATTTCTTCTGATGCAGTCAGTTAATTCATTTACTCCTTGGATCTTATGTGCATTCACCTGGCATTTTGTATACAGTAATACACAAAAACACAGATATGGTTCCTGCCTTTGTGATGCTTCTATTCTAAAGAGGAAGAAGACAATAAATGATCACACAAATAAAATATAATGATAAATGTGCTAAGTATTAGCCTATGTTTTAGGCTGGACAAATCTGGCCTAACCCATGGCCAATTAGAAAAAGAAAAAATGTTTCCTCCAAAGAAGGTTGCAGGGTTCCTCCTCCCTCTTTCTTTTCCCTTTTCTTTCCTCTTCCTTTTTCTTTTCTTTTTTCTTCTCCCCACTCTCTTTCTTATCTACCTGACCCACTTCTGTGTGTCTGTTAAAATGAAAAAAATATCAACTGCTACAACCTGCTGCTATTCACCTTCCCAGGCAAACCTTATGAGAGGCAGAATGATGCTGGGGCAGAGGTGGAAATTTAAGTTCTAGTCTTTACTCCATCCTTACCTAGCAAAGTTACGTAGGCAAGTCACAAGTTTTCTGAACGCCTAGTCCTTAGGTCTTTACTGGTTTAAAGTGGATTGCTTCTGAGCATCCCTGCCTCAGCACTGTAACTACATGACTTTCAAGTCTCTCAATTTGTGCTAAAATGTAAGCTGAAAACCCCAAAAGGGCAGTTTTGTTCCTTTATCCACCATTAGCTCATTCACCTTCTTCATTTTTGCCATATCTTATCATTAATCTGTTCCACTTAAATGCTCATGCCCACAATCAGTCTATGACAGGCATCAATCTACTTTCTTTGCCTGACACGTGATCTCCTGCAGAAGAACATTAACTTTTGTGGTGAACTCAAGAAGCTGTAATCCAACAAGGCTAAATGAGCCTGTTTCCTCTTACTGCCTGCAGGCTCCCCAGCCATCTGGCCCCCACAGCATCTCTCTCATTCTTTATTTTAGAGTCAAGACACAAGGTACTTCAGAGATGACACGGCCTGACATTTATGCGCTGCTTCCTACCCCAATCCCCGAGGAGCCCTTCTAATCAAGTTCCCCTGAGTCTTTTTCCACTCTTTGTTCCAGAATAATCATCATTTTGGGTGATCCATATGCACCTATCAATTAAAGTGCTACCTGAAGTGCAATTCAAGTTCTTGAGATGGATGAAAAAGAGGTGAAAGGAAACAGCAACCTTCATCTCCACTTCCTTACCTTTGAATAAGCAAGGATGGAAGGCAAGGCCAGAGAGATCCAGGTTCAAATCTCACCATTTATCTGCTATATAACCTTGGCTAAATTATTTAAACTTTGTGTCTGTTTATACTCAGCAGAGTAAAGGCACTGGTACCCACCACTTAGAATTTCAATAAAAATTAAATGAAATAATATATGCAAAGTGCTAAATACAGTACATCTAGCATGGAGTGGGAACTCAATAAATGGATCTTTTGTTACAACTCATTCCTACTCAATTGTCATCTGCTACCACTTTCCCAAAAACATACTTCTTTTACATTTAATCCATGAACTAATTATTTTATTTACCATTCTTATTTTATCTATTTCTTGTTCTTGATTCTGACTTTTAAAAATTATGTTCTGAATGCCTTTTAAAAATAACCTCTCACACTAACACACACACACATATGTACATATATGTGTATCTATATACATATCCTGTATCCCATTAAAATGTATATCGATCCATGTATCACTATTAAAATACATATACACACATTTTAATAGGAATATAGGAATCTATGTATAAATGTCAACACAGCATACAGAATTTTATGCATCTATCAACATTTTGAGATAATTAAGGGGAGCATTTTCTGCACATATCCACCTTACCTCTCTCACAAGTCAAGTAAAACCCAGGGATTTTCTCCACTGAAATAAACACTGCCTACAGAGGCTGGGGATGTCTTTGCTAGCAGATAAAAGACTAACTTGGCAGGTTTGGACTGTGATGACAGGTGCAATTCTTGTGGATGAAACTGGACTGGGATGGGAAGGCTTGCGCCAAACAGACAGAGGGGTATCTTGAAATTAAGCAAGGGAAAAAGCTGGATGGATGGTTATGGGCACAGGAACTAAAAGGGAAGAGTAAGTTAGACGGTATAAGAAAGCCATTGCTAGCTTTCAACTTGTGAAATTAGAAGTATTCGTGATATCTAATAAAATATACACCTCTTTATTTTTAAACATGTTGTATATTTGTTCAGTTAATTGACTTTTTCTTTACAGAGGAAATGTCAGGGTTTCTGTTTGTTTTTAGCTCTCTTTTCCAAAGAAATCAAATTTAATTTGATAAGTTTAGTCTCCAGCATAGAAATCCTGAGGCCCCTAAATAATCAATTTTCCCAGGGTCAGTCCTATACTTTAAATGTCCATGGCAGGCTCTTAGAACATTGCTTAGGTGAGAGCAGTTAGGTAATTTTCTCCCTGGGGTTAGGAAGCAAATTGCTAAGCATTTCTATGCACACAGCTATTTTGCAGAGCACCTGATCTTTTACCTCAATGCTGCCTCTCCCTGAAATGCACTCAGCAGAAAAGGATAGTGGCTGAATAGAAACATTACCCTGGGTTCATTTCGAGGTCTGGCAAAGCTGAGTCCCTAAAGGTTAGGCATGTCAACAAGCTCTATAGCAGGAACCTATATCAAGAGCTAGTCACACACTGTAGTTACTTAGCTCTCAGTACAGACTAGCATTTTGAGAGAGAACTTTCAAAATGTTCCTACGTGAGATGTTTTCCTTTGCTCAAAGTTTCCTATCAGTCAAGAGTATCCTCTCCTTCCTGAGAATGCTGCAAGGCAAATGTACCATAGCTCAGCAATGATCATTTGGTTCAGCAGGGCACAGACAACCTTACCAGCCCTGATCTGCAAAGGTGACCATGCTCTAGGGAAATCCCTTTATTGCTGGTGGGGCTTCACCATACCTGAGTTAAAAAGGAAAACAACCAATAGGTCTAGCTTACTAGAATGAAAGGAAACAACCCACACTGAGGTAATTAATTTAGAGCCTGTGAATCCACACCAAGCTCCTGCTAGAATAAAATCCAGACCTACCACTTGTACAGCAGGCTAGAAAAACAGCTGACCACAGAGGCAGTAAAACGAGTGAGAGAATACAGGCTGCCTGCACAAGACGGGCTGGGTTCCAATACTGCTCCTCTATTACTAGCTGTGTGACCTAAGGCAGGTTACTAACTGGCCTATTCTACCTATTGCACTTACGTGTAAGTAAAAGGGAAACAACATTAGCAATGACCTCGTACTGTGGGGAAGAGTAAATTAGTTAGCGTGCAAAGTGCTTTAGATCAGTGCCTGGCATCACCTAAGTGCGTAACATTCTTCAGTGACCCTCTCTCCTCAGAGGTGGAATGTGCAAACAAAAGCCTACCTTTCAGCATCAGAGTGAATTACTGGTTTCAGTATGAAATTGTATCCAGAGAAGTTCTTTTTTTCTATTTGTTTACTTAAAAAATACTTCAAAGATGTTTTAGAAAGAAAATGCTAAAATATTACTGTAAATTTAAATGATAATTATTAGATGGAGACTTGTAATGCCTTCCCCTTCTCTCCCCACTCCAAACATATATGCTAAAAGATTCCTATGTTTTGGGCACGTAGTTAGTAAGAATTTACCAAGCATGTGACAGCATTTTCCCAGTCTGAAGTTGTCTCACTCTGTTTAAAATATTATGGCAGGTTTTTAATCATGAAGGGATGCTGGACTTTGTCAAATGCTTTTTCTGTGTCTATTGAGATGATCATGTGATTTTTGTTTTTAATTCTTTTTATGTGGTGCATTATATATATTAACTTGTGCATGTTAAACCATCCCTGCATCCCTGGATAAAACCTACTTGATCATGGTGAATTATCTTTTTTGATATGCTGTTGGATTCAGTTAGCTAGAATTTTGTTGAGGAATTTGCGTCAATGTTTATCAGAAATATTGGTCTGTAGTTTTCTTTTTGTGTTATGTCTTTTTCTGGTTTTGATATTAGGGTGATACTGGCTTCACAGAATGATTTAGGGAGGATTCCCTCTTTCCCTGTCTTTTGGAATAGTTTCAATAGGATTGGTAACAATTCTTCTTACTACCATTTCAATCTCACTGCTTGTTACTGTTCTGTTCAGACTTTCTATATCTTCCTAGTTTAGAGGGTTGTATATTTCCAGGAATTTATCTATCTTTTCTAGGTTTTCTGGTTTGTGCACATGAAAGTGTTCATAGTAGCCTTAAATGGTCTTTTGTATTTCTGTGGTAGTGGTTGTAGTATCTCCCATTTGATTGCTAATTGAGCTTATTTGGATCATCTCTCTTCTTTTCTTGGTTAATCTCACTAATGGTCTATCAGTTTTATATCTTTTCAAAGAACTAGCTTTTTCTTTCATTTATCTTTTGTGTTGCTTTTTTTGTTTCAGTTTCATTTAGTTCTGCTCTGATCTTTGTTATGTCTTTTCTTATGATAGGTTTCAGCTTGGCTTCATTTTGTTTCTCTGGTTACTTGAGGCATGACCTTAGAATGTCTGTGTGTACTCTTTCACACTTTTTGATCGTAGGTGTTGAGGCTATGAACTTTCCTCTTAACCCTGCTTTTTCTGTATCCCAGAGGTTGTGTCACTATTAGTGTTCAGTTAAAAGAATTTTTTAATTTTCATCTTGATTTCATTGTTGACTCAGTGATTATTCAGGAGCAGATTATTAAATTTCTGTGTATTTGCATGATTTTGAGGGTTCCTTTGAGTTGATTTCCAATTTTATTCTACTCTAGTCTGAGAGAGTACTTGATATGATTTTGATTTTCTTAAATTTATTGAGGTTTGTTTTGTGGCCTATGATATCATCTATCTTGGAGAACATTCCATATGCTGATGAATAAAATGTATATTTTTCAGTTGTTGGGTAGAATGTTCTGTAAGTATCTGTTAAGTCCATTTGTTCTATGGTATAGTTTAAGTCCATTGTTTCTTTGTTGACTTACTGTCTTGATGACCTGCCTAGTGCTGTCAGTGGAGTATTGAAGTCCCCCACTATTACTGTGCTACTGTCTATCCAATTTCTTAGGTTTAGTAGTAACTGTTTTATAAATTTGGGAGCTCCAGTTTTATATGCATATATATATTTAGGATTGTGATGTTTTCTTGCTGGACTAGTCCTTTTATCATTATATAATGCCCAATTTTGTCTTTTCTAACTATTGTTGCTTTAAAGTCTGTTTTGTCTGATATAACAATAGCTACTACTGCTTGCTTTTGGTGTCCATTTTCATGGAATATCTTTCTCCAACCCTTCAAGTTTATGTGAATCTTTATGTGTCAGGTGAGTCTCTTGAGGAAAGCAGATCCTTGGTTGTTGAATTCTTATCCATTCTACCATTCTGTTTCTTTTAAGTGGAACATTTAGGCCATTTACATTCAATGTTAATATTGAGATATGAGGTACTATTCTGTTAATCAGGCTAATTGTTGCCTGAATACCTTTATTTTTTTCTTTGTGTGATTGTTCTATAGGCCCTATGAGATTTCTGCTTTAAGGAGGTTCTATTTTTGGCATGTTTTGAGGTTTTCTTTCAAGATTAGAACTCTTTTTAGTAGTTACTGTAGTGCTGGCTTGGTAGTGGTGAGTTCTCTTAGCAAGTGTCTGGAAAAGACTGTGTCTTTCCTTTATTTATAGCTTAGTTGTGCTGGTTACAAAATTTTTTGCTGATGATTATTTTGTTTAAGGAGGCTAAATATAGGACCCCAATCTCTTCTGGCTTATAGGGTTTCTGCAGAGAAATCTGCAGTTAATCTGATAGGTTTTCCTTTACAGGTTACTGATGCTTTTGCCTCACAGCTCTTAACACTCTTTTCTTCATCTTAGATAACCTGATGACTATGTGCCCAGGTCATGATCTTTTAGTGATGAATTTCCCAGGCGTTCTTTGAGCTTCTTATATTTGAATGTGTAGATCTCTAGTAAGGCCAGGAAAATTTTCCTAAATTATTCCCTTAAATAAGTTAAATAAGTTTTCCAAACTTTTAGATTCCTCTTCTTCCCCAGGAACATGAATTATTCTTCGCTTTGGTCATTTCACATAATCCCGAGTTTCTTGGAGTCTTTATTCATTTTATTTTTATTATTTTTTCTTTGTCTTTGTTGGAGTGGGTTAATTTGAAAGCCATGTCTTCAAGCACTGAAGTTCTTTCTTCTACTTTTTAGACTCTATTGTTGAAACTTTCCAGTATTTTTTTGTATTTCTCTACGTGTGTCTTTCATTTCCAGAAGTTGTGATTGTTTTTTATTTGTGATATTTATTTCTCTGGGAATTTTTTCATCCATATCTTGTATTAATTTTTAAATTTCTTTAAGCTGTTTTACAGCTTTCTCTGGTGCCTCCTTGAGTAGCTTAATAATTGACTTTCTGAATTCTTTTTCTGACAATTCAAAGATTTCTTCTTGGTTTTGATCCATTGCTAGTGAGCTAGTGTGATCTTTTGGGGATGTTACAGAATTTTGTTTTGTCATATTACTAGAATTGTTTTTCTGGTTCCTTCTCATTTAGGTAGACTATGTCCAAGGAAGGATCTGGGGTTCAAGGGCTGCTGTTCAGGTTCTTTTGCCCCATGGGATGATCCCTTGATGTGGTGCTTTCCCCCTTCCCCTAGAGATGGGGCTTCCTGAGAGCCAGACTGCAGTGGTTGTTATTGATCTTCTGGATCTAGCCATCCAGCAGAGCTACTGGGCTTCGGGCTGGTATTGGAGAGTGCCTGAAAAGAGTCCAGTGATATTATCCATCTTCAGGTCTCTCAGCCATAGATACTAGCACCTGCTTCAGTGGAGGTAGCAGGGGAATAAAGTGGACTCTGTGAGAGTCCTTGGTTGTAGTTTTGTTTAGTGCACTGGTTTTCTTGAATGCTGGTTATGCTAATAGTGCAGTTGTCATGTGGACGGTCTCAGGACCTCTGGTTAGCCAGAATGTTAAAGGTGGTAGAATTAGTTGTCGTTTTCTCCTTCCTTGGAGCAGGGTTGTTCTGTTATGAGTTGCTGTAACAGCTTGAGTTGGTTTCAAGACAGCATAAGCTGTGGTAGTATGGGGGGATACAAGTTTGCTTTAGGTCACCTGAATAAGTATTCAGGTTTTTCAGGTGATGAGTGGGGCCATAGAGCTTTCATGAGTTCATGTCTTTTGTCTTTGGCTACAAGGTTGGGTAGAGAAAGACCGTCGTCCAACCCTGGGCAGGATTAGGCATATATGAACTCCAACTGTCCTTGGGTGGGGCTTGCTGTGGCCACTGTGGAAGATGGGAGTGTAGTTCTCAGGTCAATGGAGTTATGTTCCAAGGGGGACTATGGCTGCCTCTACTGCTTCATATAGGTTTCTAGGGAAGTGGGGGAAAGCCAGCAGTGACAGGCTTCACTAAGTTCCTACTCAGCCAGCAAGGCCAGTCTCACCCTTGCTGTGCTCCCTCAACAGCCAATAGTTCTGAATTTATATCCAGGCTTCTGCTGCTCAAGGCTGAGATCTTGCTCCAGGCTATAAGCCTCCCCACTGAGACAATAAGCAGGGCTTTCAGGCCTCTCCCTACTCCCCACCTGCTGCAGCTTCTGTACTTCCCATTCACACTCCCAGATCTGCCCAGAATAATTTTTACTTCGTCAAAATTATTACAAAGTTCAGCTGGAAGTCTCCTCCCTGTGGCCCTTCCCTAATTCCACTGGCTGCCCTCCCTGAGGACCTCTGTGAGATAAAGTAAAAAATGGCTTCCCTGGGTTTCCATGGAGACTGGGAGTGCCTACAGGGCTTTTCTCACTGCTGCTTCTTTTTTATTTTGCATGGCTCTCCAAATTCACTTCAGCTCTAAGTAATGTTAAATCATTCACCCATGATCTGGATTTTCAGCTTCCTCAGTGAGGATGTGTGTTTAGAGGAAGACTTTCTTCCTTCACACTTTGTGTACTCACAGATTTTCAGCTATCTCACAGAGTTTGCAGTGGCAAGCCACTTCTTTCAGAGGGTCTGTGAATTCCTTCAGTTTTCCTGCCATCTTACTGTAGTGGTTTTTGGTGCAAAAGATCACAATGTGAATCTCCACATGTTGTTCTGTCCATCCAAGTGGCAACTGCAAATTAGTCCTGCCTCCTATCCACTATTTCCCCCAGCAAGGGAACTTTTGATATGATTTGTATAGACATATGAAGAACAATGTTTTATAACTACAAACATACAAATTAAAAATTAAAAACTTTGAGATATATTCATTCACATTTGATCAGGCTGCTGGGTAGCGTAAGGCTGGAGCCCATGATTCATTCTAAATTTTATGGGGCAGTTTGTCTTGACATGGTATCTGTCCTTAAAGAAAAACATTTAGGCCCATTTGAAGTGTATGTCTGCATTCAGTACTCTAGTAAAACCATTATAGCTCTTATGTAGCAAATTTTACATAAGAGTCACTTAAAAGATAACATTGTAACACTAAAAAAAAAATTTAAAGCAATCTGGAGGGATCAAATCTAATCAATGAAATATTGTTGATTGTTCCTTTTAGTAACAGAAACATAACTGATAAGGTATTAAATTGAGTGTTAGTATGTTTAGTTTATCTTTGTGGCTGTGTATTTGTCTGTGTGTATGTGGAGGGGGGAGGGTACTAAGCCTGGGGGTGGCATAGGGTGTGTAAATTGCTGGGTCAAGGTCCAAGCAGTTTGATGACCTAAATTTACACAAGAGTGTGATGTAATATAGGTATGAGCAAGATTTTGAAGAAAAGTCTAAAAGGGACAGGGATCCTTATAGATTTTTTCTGACACTTTGCAATAAGTTATCCTCCTCTCCTCTCATACTGAGTTACCTTAAGGCTCTGAAAGTACTTATACCGTAGATCTGAGCACATTATTGCCATTATCTACTATATATGCATTTCTCTTTCCTGCTTTTATGTTCCTAACAACAGGGACTAATAGTGGATGCCACTGTACCAGTAAATATGGCAAAGTTACTGACTCATAAGTTAGAAAAGATGTGCACATAAAATATCAGTAGAGGCAGATTTCTGCGTTGCATCAAAGCATAAAGTAACATCTCTGGATATTTCCTCTTGACCTAAAAAACCTGGTTATGGTGGATTCAATACAAAACACATGAAAAGTTAATTTCTAAATTATTTCCTGTTTCTTTCCCCTTCTTGCTATGTATATTAAAATTGTACTGAAAAAGAGATGTATTTTTATGTAATAAGAAAGCTATTAAATGACTACAAATATTAAACATATTGAGCATAAAATCAATATGGTATCTATCCTTATATATTTATATTAAATATGGTATTTATCCTTATAAATTTATATTAAATAGTTTATATTTAATAGATGGCATGACACAAGTAAAAAATTACAATACACATGATAACAAAACTGATATTAGGGATCTACAAGATAGAGAGGAAGGAGGACTCAATTCTTTGAAGACAGGGAAAGCTTCATAAATGTGATTCTGGATCGGGGTTTTGAAAGGTGAATAGAGTTTCTAGGCATCTTGAAAACATCAGAAAATCATACAGGGGAGAGTGTTTATAGAACATTTGATCAGCAAATATTTAGTGGTGCCATAGACCAAATGACATCTCATTTTTCAATAATTTTATAAATGAAGACCAGGAGATGGACCACAGAGGTAAAAGGGTATTCGAAAGGGGTATGAAAGAAAATATTGGGGAAAGAAATGGAAAGAACAGCAAGTTATTTGAATGAGGCCCTCAGTGATGAATAAATTATCAGCACACTGATAATTTAATTACGGTAATGCAATGACTGTATTTCTGAATGCCAAATGAAGTTTGAACAGAGTGTCAGAGTCCTCCAGGCTGAAAAGTCCTAGCAAGTCTAGTGTGCCCAGAGTCAGTGCAAGATGTGACAACAAAGAGCAGTGACCAAAGCTGTTTCAGAGGCTTCCTGGCCAGGAGATATACACTGTATGTGAGCACTGCGTATTTTATCATTGAAAATTGCTGACCATATTATGGGGTCAATTAAACTAAGTAGCATATTAGAAATAACTAGAGGATCTGAATTCAAAATCCTTTTGGCCCTCCACCTGGATAATCACTACTAAACAAAACACTAAGACCGTTAGAGTTAGAGTTTTTGTTTTCTAATTAAAAATATAAGTCTAATTATTTATTTATTTATTTATTTTTTTGAGACAGAATCTCGCTCTGTCGCCAGGTGCCAGGCTGGAGTGCAGTGGCGCAATCTCGGCTCACTGCAACCTCCGCCTCCCAGGTTCAAGCAATTCTCCTGCCTCAGCCTCCCAAGTAGCTGGGGCTACAGGTGCACGCCATCACGCCCAGATAATTTTTGTATTTTTAGTAGAGACAGGGTTTCACCATGCTGGCCAGGATGGTCTCAAGCTCTTGACCTCGTGACCTGCCTACCTCGGCCTCCCAAAGTGTTAGGATTACAGGCGTGAGCCACCACGCCTGGCCAAATCTAATTATACCCTAAGTATGAAAATTAAATGTGCTAATATAGTGGAGAAGTTATGCTAACGTATATATGGAGATTATATACGTATATTGTTAATTTTTTATGGGAATTTATTAAAAATGAATAAAGTTAAGGAAACCAGAAAAAAGAATGGGGCAAGAGGACTATCATCAGCTTTTTAAATCCATAGACCAGTGATGTTTATTAGCAAAATAATTCAAATATAATATGTAATTTTAATTTTTAAGTGATATTAATTTAAATAATATATTTTATTTGTAATGGGTGGTAGTCTCCAAAAAGATATGTCCATGTTCTAATGCTCAGAAACTGTAAATGTGATCTTATTTGGAAAAAAAGTCTTTGCAGATGTAATTAAGGGTCTCAGGATGAGCTTATCCAGGATTAGCCAGTTGCCCCTGAATGTAATGACAAGTGCCTTTATAAGAGATACACAGAGAGGAGAAAATAATGTGAAGATGGAGGCAGAGATTGGAGTGATACAGCCACAAGCCAAGGAATGCCAGGCAGTGGCAGAAGCCACTAGAAGGTAGGGAAAGGCATGGAACAGATCCCTCTTAGATCCTTGCAGAGGGAGCACAGCCCAGCAGATATTTTGATTTTCGATTTCTGGCCTCCATAACTGTGACAGAATGTTTTTGTTGTTATAAGCCACTTAGCTTCTGGTAATCTGTTGCAACTGCCCTAAGAACCTAATACATTATTTAACTGAATATCCAAAATATTATCATTTTATCATGGATTCAATATAAAAAATTAATGAGATACTTTCTTCTTTGTTGTAAATATTTGAAATCGGGTGAGTTTCTTACCATCACAGTACATCTTGCCCATTAAACCCATTCAAGCCTCATTTCAAGTGTTCAGTAGTCACATGTGACTGATAGCTAGCATACACAAACAGAATACATACAGCATATCTTTGGCCTTTCATCTCAATAATCATGTTAAGTGCTCTGAGAAATCTGAAAGAACCAGTGGAAACTCTGACCCCCTTTACTTTCAGAATAGCCTGCCATACCACAAAGTTGCTGGATAGCTCTGAAAAAAAAAAAAATTCAATTTTAACCTTACCTTTCCTTCTGCAGGTAAATATGGAAGCAGCACAGTAACCAGAAACAGCACCGGTAGTAAAGCCATTGTTGGAAACTAAGTCAAAGAAAACAAAGGTCTGCATTGAAATAGTTTGAAAACTTCTAAGAGGGGAAATCCTATGTAATAATCTTGATTATCTTAAAGGAACTGTGATTCCCATATGCGTTAACAATGGAATAAGAGAAGAATTGCCCTATGGTACCAGTAGAATCATAATGGGGCCAACCTTGCCTCTGATCGTGACAATTAAAAAAAAAAAATAAGCTAAAGAACTCTACTGATGCCCATGCAAGGACCTAGAAATAGAAATTCCAATTGACCCAG
>CAUYUD010022668.1:0-47260 GCA_963575295.1 Alouatta caraya
GGCAGTGTGATTTGCTGCCTTCCTCCCCATCACCTGTATCTGTTATTTCTCCCTATGCTATCCCTCCCCAACTCCCCACCCCCTGCTGTCCGAAGTATAAATTAAATTGCATGCAAAATCACCTAGGATAAACATGGTGTAAAACAGGCACCTAGTAAGTGTTAGTAGATCCTCAAACCATCCGATAACGCATGCTTTTTGAGTGTGGTTTGAAAATTAAATAGCTTTTGTCCCATATGTTTTATCAATCAAAGTGATTAGCAGGTAGTGTAGTTAATATTCTAAATAATGTTAAAATAGCTAGAAAGACACTCCTCTGTAAGAGAAATTTGTAAAGAATGGCCAGAAAACTTCTCCTTTGTATCAAGAAGAAAAGACTGAGCATATTTGCTCCAAGAAGGAAAATCGATATGCAAGAAAAGTGAAGAGAATGTTCTCTAACGTTGAAAATGTCATTATAAAGGGCAAGGAGGTATAATGAAGGTTTCTAGGTGACAAAAATCAGATAAGCATGGGAAAGTTTGGATAAATGAACAAACACCATCATTGGGAGTTCATAGTCTATTTTTAAATAAGAAAATTCCATTCTGTAACATAAAACTGAATTCTTACTACCCACAAAGTGGTTGTCTTTGAAATCTAGGTAGTCCTTTTGTTTAAAACTTAAAACTCACAAAATTTAAATTTTAACTGACTCAATGATTTCAAGAGAGAATATAGATTTACATAAAAGGCCATACATTTTGCATTACATACTTTGAAAACTGTGAGCCACATTTGTTCTTTTTTAACAACATAAGCAAAACAGAAACTTGAAAATTAATTCATAAGATATACCGGTGAATGTTTTGATCTACTTATAATTACCTTCACTGTTGTTAAAATGATTTGGCAATATAATAACTGATATAAGCACTAAAGTCATTAACAAGTGTTTACTGGTGTGCAAATTGCTTGCCAAGGGAAACATCTTTGGATATTTACCTTGTGTTTCGGTGAGTAATTTTAAAACGAAGAGAAAAATGTGTAAGCCTTCCCATTATTTTATCAATTTGGGAAGGTCTAAGAATCACAACATTGGAAAGATCCTTAGAAATGCACTTGCTTTTGTTGTCTGTGAACTGAAAGGAAAATGGAAATTCATCAGCCCCTCCTCATTGTAAAGTTCTGTGTTTAATTATCTTTGGAGCTCAGAATCATTTCACTGTACCTAACTAAAGCCTTTCTTAAATCAATTATTTACTACTCTAAAGCATACGCTACTTGCCCTATTGATTCCATGACATTATGCTTTAAAAATTTTTTTTTCTACATTGTCATCTCTGCTCTAGTTTGGCTTTTATGCCATCACAACTAAAGGAATAAATCTGGGGCCTGAATTCTGGTCCCTATGCAGTGACGTCCTAGCTATGTGACTCTGAGGAGACCACTTCACCTCTATGGCATCAGTTTTCTCTCTGTAAATTGACAAAATCGGACTAAATTATCATTGAGTTACCTTCCAGCCCTGCCATTCCATGATTTCCATAAAGCTTGATGAGTTGCCATCTGCTTTAGGAGGATAAAAACACTAAAGAAAGAAATTCAGATTGTAGTGTGGGGTCTGTCAACTTGGGAAAACCATGTCACCTCTCTGAGACTAATTTGTCTCATCTGTCAAATAGGCATCATTATATCTCCCCTATCTACCCATAGGATGAGTGATCTAGTGAGGTGAAAATATAGGTTGGCATATACCATAAAATTTATCCTTACCAATCCCTTAAAACCTGGCAGATAGGAAAAAATATGGTGAATACAAAAGTCTTCATGGCTAAAAGTGTAAAACTGAGAGAAAAGTACAAAAATATGGGTCAATTAACTAATGAAAGAGTGATTCATTTATCTTACTAATAACAAACATATGAAAAAATTCTCTATGTCACTAATCATCAGAGAAATGCAAATCAGAATCACAATGAAATACTGTATCATACCAGTCAGAATGGCTATTACTAAAAAGTCAAAAAACAACGTACATTTACTAGGTTGTAGAAAAAAAGAAATGTTTATACACTGTGGTAGAAATGTAGATTAATTCAGCCACTGTGGACGGCAGTGCGGAAATTTCGCAAATAACTGAAAACAGAACTACCATTCAACCCAGCAATCCCATTACTAGGTGTATACTCAAAATAAAACAAATTGTTCTATCAAAAAAACGCATGCACTTGTATGTTCACAGCAGCACTATTTGTAACAGCAGATACGGAATCAACCTAGTGCCCATCAACAGTGGGTTGGACAAAGAAAATGTGGTACATGCACACCATGAAATACTACACATCCATAGAAAGAACAAAATCATGTCCTTTGCAGCAACATGGGTGGAGCTAGAGGCCATTATCCCAAGTAAATTAACATAAGAACAGAAAAACAAATACTGCCTATTCTCAGTTGTAAGTGGGAGCTAAACACTGGGTACTTATAGACATAAAAATGCCAGTAATAGATACTAAGGACTACTAGATGAGGAGCAAGGGAGATAAAGTTTGAAAAACTAACTGTTGGGTACCAAGCTCAGTACTGGGGTGATGGAATCATTCATACCCCAAAACCCAGCATTATGCAATATACCCATATAACAAACTACACGTGTACCACCTGAATCTAAAGTAAAAGATAAAAAAATAAAATAAAATGAAAACAATCTAAATTTGGCAATACAATATTTAGAAGAACAAAGAACAACAGATTCTAACATTATTTCTGTCATTAATTAGATAAATGAGTGACTTCAGACAAATTGGTCAAATAAAGATCCTCAAATGGACACAATCATATCTAGAAAAAAAATTCTGCATTATAACTTTTCTAGGAAATAAAAATTTTTTAAATTAGTGAGAGAAGTGCAAACCAGAGAGAGAGAGAGAGAGAGAGAGAGACAAAGAAATTGAGAGACAATTATTATTATTATATTTTACAACATTCTAAACCTCTTGCTAAGAACAACTCAAAACTTTGCATTATCAAAAATATGTGAAGTCATAAACAAGTCATGAAATCAGCCAGGACTTGTGAGTCCAAGATCCCTGAGAGAATAAAATTCATCAGGAAAGGTGCTCAATGCATCTTTTCCCCTCAGCACATTTTTCTATTAGAAACCAGTACTGAGCAAGAGTCTGTGAAGCTGAACAGAGAGCTGAGCAGAGCTTTTGGCAGTCTCAATGGACTGGGGAAACAAAAATTGGAGTTCATGGTTGAAAAGGACTCTAGGACCTGAGAATTCAAGGTTTTGCAGTGACAAAAAGTACAAAGAAATGAATCTAACACTATGTGCTACCTTTTTTCCCCCCCCTCAAAGCAATAGTCAATTCATTAGCAAAGCAGGGAGGGAGACCATGAAGTTGAGAAGATTAAAGTCTCTGAAAAGCTGGTGATTTTCTTCACAATCACACAGTGCTGGTGAAGAAAAGAAAAATAGATTCAAGGCCCACCAATCAGGAAATACCTTGGTAAACATCTCAGGATTAAAGTAGAGTTAGGGTTAGGGTTTAGGTTAGGGATAGAGATAGGGGCAAACTATATATCGACTGTATTCATAAAAACTGAAACACTGTGCTTCATCCAGCCCAGCCCATAAATTAAAGTCATATCCCTGTAATCTATGAATATGTTTTAGCAGAAGAAAGTGGCAGTAAACCAGAAGAAAGGTTAATTAATAGATCCAAAATGAAGGACTGAAAGAATACAAAGATTAAAAGTTATTTTACAATACCATAAAAGATACATACATCATTATAAAAATAAAAAGTATGTGTCAATGGACGCTGAGAATTGAAAGAGAGAATGTATATATCATATAATGCAGAAGAATTATATGATATATAACAATCAGTACATTTTCAAAACTGACAAGACAAAAAGCTACAGATGCAAGAAATGCTACGAATCCCAAGTAGGAAAAGTATAAAGAAAACACACCAAAACATACAATAATCAAATTGCTGAAAACCAGTGACAGAGATTGACTCTTAAAAGCAGACATTAATTATACAGAAGCAATGATAACATTGGCAGCAATGAAAGCCACAGGGATTTTTAATGTACTGACTGCCTAACTTGAATTTTATATTCACTGAAAATACAATTAAAAAACTTGGGCAAAATAAAAACACTTTCATCAAACAAAAAGCAGAGAATCTACCACCAGCAGATCTACATTAAAAAAAAAAAAAAAACTAAAGAGTGGAAGGAAGCATAAACGTCCAGAAAGAACTAAAGAGCAAAAAACAGGGTCAATATACGGGTAAACCTAAATGAATATTGGCTATGCAGTCCTTAGAAGAAATTTGCAGCTATTATGTAGCTTTTAATACATAAACAATTTAAAAACAGAATATCTAAAAATCAAAGTTTCCATCTCAGGAAGCAGGAAAAATACAGAAAATAAACCCCAAATATAGTTGAAAGAAGATAAGATGAAAATTAGTGACAAATAATATATAAATGTAAAATTGGAATTGGTTAGTTATTAGAAAATACTTTAAATTGATAACCATCTAGTATGAATGATCAAGAAGATAAATGGGACAAGTTACTGAGATTAAAAAATAAAACATCACTTCAGATCTTACAAAAGACAATATTAACAACTTAATGTCAAAGTTAAAAATTCAGTTGAAATGGGGAAAGCCTAGGGGCAAAAGAACTTACCAAAACCAATATAAGAGTCAATTTTAAAAGGCACATTTTCTAATTTTTGGTAAGTAAATTGAATCACTAATTTAAAACCTTTTCAGAAAGAAATACCAAGCAAGCCCAAAGACTTCGAAGATTAATTATTCCAAATATTAAAATCATAATGTTAATCTAAAACAAAGTCTTCCAGGTAACAGCAAAAGATAAATCATTTCCCACTTTGTTTTAAGGCCAGCATAACTTTGATTTTAAAAAAGACAAACAGTATAGGAAAGGAAAATTACAGACCAATCTTTCTCATTAGCATGAAAGCAAAAAACAAAAAAAAAAAAAACAGCTACATAAGAAAAGAATAACACTACATAATTTTAACTTTCAAAAATCAACTAACACAATTCACCACATTAAGAGACAAAAAGAAAAAAATTATATGATAATTTCAATAGATATAGAAAATATACTTCATAGAGTTCAACAATTATTTGAAAAATATCATAGCAAACCAAAAAACATTATATTAATGTGAAACATTAGAACAGTCTTAATTAATATCAGAATGCCAGCTATCATCATGTCTATTCAATATTATACTGGAGATTTTAGCCAGCACAATAAGAAAAGAAAAAACAATTTATAAAGACCAAATAAAACTATCAGTATTCTCAATTGATTCAAATTATTTACATACTAAATCCAAAAGAATTTATAGACAACGTATTAGAAATGAAAATGAATTTAGCAAGTTGTCCATATACAATGTCAATTTAGATCTTAATGTGAAAAATTCTAGGAGAGAACATAGGAAAATATTTTAACAGACTTGGAGTAGGCATAGATTTCCTAAAAAGGACAAAAAAAGCACTTTATCATTTCATAAAGAGGTTGATAAATTGGACAAAATTAAAAGTAATAACTTTTGTTCAAAAGGCACCATTAAAAAATGGAAAATGCAAGAAAATGAAATAAAATTGTTTGCAATACAAATATCCAAGATAGGACTCATATTCAGTATATAAATCAATAAAATAAATAAGGTAAAAGAAAACCCAGACCAATAAATATATAGAAAGATCCTCAAGCTTCTTAGTAATGAAAGAAATGCAAAATTAAAACTACAATATTACTATGCACCTAACAAAGTAGCTACTGAAAAAAAATTGTAGAGCAGCCGGAAGTACCATACATTGCTGGTGGGAGTACAGATTTGTATAATCACTTTGGAAAACTCTATATAATTTTGTGCTACAGTTAACCATATGCTTATTCTAAGATCTAGCAATTCTACCCAAAGTTTATAAAAATGTTCTTAGCAGACTTAGTCATAATACCCTGAAACTGGAAAGCAAACTAATATCCATCAACAGCACAGTGAATGAATAGTGAGGTGTATTCATTCAATGGATTACTATGTGGGAATGAAAAGGGACAAACTGCAATGACAGTTTGCAAAAGATATAGTACAACATAAATGAAATTCACAAACATAACTTTGAGTGAAATAAGCAAAGGGAAAAATATTCTATGATTCAAGTCATATAAGTTTCACAGATGAAACTAATTCATTGTAACAGAAGTCAGGGGAGTAGTTATTTTTGCAGTGTAGGTGCTAGTGATTGAGAAAGTCCACAATGAAGGGCTCTGTTTTGCTAGTAGTATCAGTTTCTCTATCTGGGAAGTTGTATTCACTTTGTGAAAATTCATCAAGCTATACACTTTGTGAGCTTTTCTGCATTTATATTTTATTTCAATTTAAAAATAAACACTTGCATAAATAAGTAAATGAATAGACTGGAGCATAGTGTTTAATTATAGTAAAATAAAAATAACATAAAATGTACCCTCTTACAGTTTTAAGTGTACAGTACTACATTATTAACTATAAGCACAATGCTGTACAGTAGATCTCTATAATTTTTTTAGCTTACATCATTAAAGAAAAATTCCCCATTTCCCCCTCTCTCCAGTCCTTGGCAACCATCATTTTACTTTCTGTTTCAGTGAGTTTGACTATTTTAGATACTTCATGTAAGTGGAATCATGCAGTATTTGTCCTAGGACTGGCTTATTTCATTTAGCATAATGTCCTCAAGGTTTATCTTTGTTGTATATATTATGACAAGATTTTCACTTTTAAAGGCTAAATATTATATTGTACGTATATAATATATATAACACATAAGTGTATTATATACATAAATGTATATATAATATCTATATATATTATATATACATATAACCTTTCCCTGATGTTATATATTTATATATATTAAACATTTTCTTTATCCAAACACCATATGTTTATCTATGTTTCTACCTCATAGATACTGCAAATAATGCTGCATTTAATGTAGAAATGCAAATATCTAAGATCCATATTTTAAATTTTTTGGGTAAATACACAGAAGTGAGATTGCTGGGTCATATGATAATTAATGTTTTTTTTTTTTTTTTTTTGAATTAAAAACTGTTTTCCATGGCAGCTGAACTATCTTACATTCACAGCAACAGTGCACAAGCATTCTAATTTCTGAACATCCTTCTCAACACTTGTTATTTTCTGGGTTTTGTTTTGTTTTGGGTTTTGCTTTTTTGTTTTGTTTTGTTTTGTTTTTATAATGACCATCCTAACAGGTGTGAAGTGATATCACACTGTGGTTTTGACTTGCATTTCCTTGATGGTTAATGATGTTGAGCGTCTTTTCATATACCTGTTGGCCATTTGTATGCTTTCTTTGGAGAAATGTCTATTCAAATCCTTTGTCATTTTTTATTTTTGCTTTTGTGTTACAGAAGTTCCTTGTATATTCTGGATATTAACACTTTATCAATGATATGATTTCAGGTATTTTCCCCCATTCCATAGGTTGTCTTGTTACTCTGCTGTTTCCTCTCCTGTGCAGAAGCTTTTTAGTTTGATATAGTCTCACTTGTCATTTTTGTTTTTATTGCCTGTGCTTTACTTTTTTAATTGAAATTTCTATCTGAGTTATTGTGACTTCACTCTTTCTGCACTGGCATCCTTTTTCTACAAATTATTTCAAGAATGCATACGTGATTTGAATTATTTTGCTGTTTTCTGCTTATATATTATTTGGCTTAGATGAGTTACAGAAACAAAATCTGAAACTTGAATTTCTTGGTTGCTGCAACAAATGTGCTGCTTGTGAAGGCATATTCCTCAGGAGGCAAGTATCATACAGTCTAAAGGGATGTGTCAGTCAAGCCTCAAAAAAGTAATGCCAGCAAAGCTGAGGAAATTTAGTATTATACTAAAGCTGATATTTAAGATGTAAATATTTTATTTTTGTCCTTCCCATTAACACATACATAATTTTAAACTTCACTAAAATGAATCCCATTGACCAAATCCCGAGAAATTGTGAACTACAAATTCCCTCACTAAGTTATCCCATATATCTGTATTGTATTTTCTCATTTTTATTTTAATGGGTAGAATTGTTAGAAAGTCTATCAAAATAACTAAAATGCACAAAGTAACCAAGCATTGACTCCATTAACTTTCCCAACAGTCTTGCTCTGTGAGTGTTATTGCAGTTCATTCTATCTTGCGCTATAATTCAGGCAAGCATTCAAATTCTTCAGTCACTTTGTTACTAATATACCATGTGCCTCTAGAAATTTAACCCCAGCCAGTTTTGGCACATTTAACACTTATATGGCTCAGCTGCAGAATTTGAGGTTAATACAACCAGAAGACTGAAGATGAACATAACTTATAAAAGGAGGGGTCACTTTGGAAGTTATAGTACAGTAAATAGGCAGGGGGCTCTCATTATTATAAAATCTGAAATCAGGCCTCTTTTATTTTGGTTATCTGAAATTAAATAGCGTTTATATTCTACGTACCTACAATGCTCTCTGAGTGATTCAGAAAAAAGGAGGCTTTTTTACGCTATGAAGAAAGGTATAGTTTGACATTTATGGGTAAAAATTTATACCAATGCAATTGTTGAAAAACTGCAGGGGAAAACTTAGATTTAATTTGTGTTTGATTATTATATTCCAGGTAAAAATTCTATATAAAAATATTTTATTTTTAATAGACACACTTTAAACACTTATCTGAAAATGTGGGCTCCTGGTTCCTACTTTGCCCAATAGACAGGGTTATTAAGAAAATAATAAAAATAACAGGTAACATTTATTTAAAGGCCATTACATGCTAAACATTGTGTTAAATATTTTATCTTTATAAGGTAGGTAGTATCACAGACAAATGAAAAAAAAAAAAAAAACTGTTAAGGAAAGATAAGTTTTTACCCTGGTCATATAGCTTGTTAGGGCAAAGAAAGACTTTTAAATAATGTTTATTTTATTTGCAAATTCACGTGTTTAACTTACCTCACAGAGATCTAGTAAGATAATAGAAACAAGTATTTTAAAAATAATATATTACTAAATTAACTGAAGAGGCAGATCTGAAAGTAAAATTGGCATTTTGCATGTATCTGCTTTTGAAGACTTTGAAAACAGAAGACTGAAAGGGTTAGTACTCATCACAACTAGGTTGTAATTTTTGAAAAGAGTAATCAACATAGCAGAGAAATAAAGACACTAAGCAGTATACAACATTTTAACAATCGTTAAAATGACTCTGCCAGTGGAAGTGGGCATAATTGGTATAACATCCTGAAATACATTTACATATAGTATGTACATATTGTCAAAATTCTAAATGTAGTGCTAAAGTACTAAGATGGTGATCACTAAACGAAATCTTATATTAAAGATTTTGTAGTGGGTACTGAGTTTACTGTGCAGATTCTCCACTTCAGGGTCAAAGTGCTCATTCTCCCAGCTGGTAGGAGTGTTAGCTGCTAAGCTTCACCCTCTCCAGGAAGCTGCCTTGATCAAAATTACTTCACTTCTTCACCAGGGCAAACTGCATCCAGTGATCCATTTAGGATCAGCTGAGGCCTCTGGCTGAGTCTTCCCTAATAAATTCTTGCATACAAATCTCAAAGTTTTGAGTCTGTTTTCTGGGGAACCTGGCCTACAACAATGATTAATCTCAAATTCTTTCGCAGTCCACTGCATATCGCTCTTGCTATTATTACAAAAGATGTTATTTTTTTCTATTTTCCCAATATCAAGTAATGGAGCAATAAACATTCTACACAGAGCTGATATTACTTTATGGGGCGCCTAAAAATTTTATATAGAGTCCATACGTAACAAGGCAATCACATTGAAAAATGGTACACCTTATGATGAAAAGACATTTAAAGACTTATATAGTTATTGGCTTAGGAGATTTCTACAAAACAAAAGTTTTAAAAGACTAAGTAGAAATGTGCTATATTTTCCTCTAACTTGCAGGCAGCTAAATGAGTTTTTTTCCCCATTCTTTCTTGAATAAAATATAAAATCTAAGTTGTAAAATGGAAATAATCCCTGCTATTTTATAAATCTATAAAAAGCCATTTGATGAGAAGCAAAAAAAATGATTTGTAGTACTTGAGGGATAACTTATATTAAATTGTACCAGAAACTTCACTTCAACAAAAATTTGACATTTATTAATCATCTATTATGTGCAAGGCACTCATCTGGGTTTTGTGGGGACAAATCAGGTGATTTTAGACTAAATACTTGTTGACTCAATTGCTACTATTTCTTTCCTTCACGATCCCATAATTCAGTTGAGAAAAAAGAGAAAATAAAAAAAAAACACGCACACAAATACAAGGCAAGCAGCTTATTAAATCCATAGGTATGTTTGTTAACAGGACAAATATGAGGACAAAACTGAACATCTGTCATATAATTAATATGTTTTCAACATGTCATGTGATTCTATAGCATATATCCAAGAAGGAGGAATATATCATAACTAATAAAATAATAACAAATATTTTCAGAGGATCTTTCCAGCCTGAATGTTAAAAGTGAGAAAACCATGCTATCACTGAGCTTATATTATAAAAGCATTTTATATTTTCAAAAATTTTCTAATAAATTCTATGCAATTCTAGGTATAAAAAGCTAGAAAGGCTTTTGAATGAATAGCCTGAAAGGCCACTATAAATGCACATTTGTTTATATATAAATATCATCATATTGCAAATCAGATCTACTCCTTGTTCTGCTTTTCCTCTCAGTATATGGCAGCACTAATTGTTCAAGCTAGAAATCAACTTTGACACTTTTCTATCCCTTGCCACTTACATATAAACAAATCAATCTAATATATTGTAAATCCTCCTATTTTATCTCCTAATAATGCAATTTCAGAAGAGATGATATCATCCCCTAGGGAGTGAAAACTAATTCTGGAGGAAAGGAGCGTGCTAGTTAATTTTATCTCAACTTGGCTAAGCTATGGTATTCAGTTGTTTGGTCAAACACTATTTTAGATATTGTTTTGAAGGTATTTTTTAGATATGATTAACATTCGGAATCAGTTAACTCTAATTAAAACAGATTACCCTTCATAATACGAGTGGGTCTTATCAAATTAATTGAAAGCCTTAAGAGCAAAGACTGAGATTCCCTAAAGAAGAAATAATTCTGCCTCAAGATTATAACACAGAAATTATGCCTGAGTTTCCACCTTTCCAGTCTCCCTCTCTCTGTCTCTCTCCTTCCCTCCCTCCTTCTCTACCTCCTTCTGCTTTCTCTTTGACTAGTACAAGGGTGAAAAATATTTTTATGTATGAAGCACAGATATATGTCCAGTACATAAAGAGATATGTAGTGTATTTGTGGTATAAAAATTTCAAGGTGGTAGTGGCAATTAGTACAAGAGTTTCTAAAAAGTTTCCTGGTCTCTGGGCAATGGAGAGGGGTGGCAGAGGTAGGTAATAAAAAATGATGAAGAAACACTGCACTAAGTATTTCTTTAGTATTAGTATGTCTTCTACTGCGTATCTTTTGAACACTATCCTAGGATAGTCCACTATTGGTTTTAGAAACATTGCTTCTTAAAGAGCTCTCTGTAGGGCTATCTTAGTCCCCCATAAATGCATCCTCCACACTGTCTATCAGGTCTATGTAAAATGCAAATTTGACCATGTTACTCTTTTGATTATAACCCCTTGATGGCTTCAGGTTTGGGAACCTGTCATTTCTGCTCCACTAGAAACCCATTGGCATGGCATTATCTTCATCATTTCACAGAGGAGGATACTAAAATCCAGTTAGGTGTAATAATTTCCTGAAGTTGCACAATTATCTGAAGGCAAATTCAGGATTTAAAACCAGGTTTTACAATCTACATATCCAGCTTTTAAATTTTTTATTTTATTATTTTTAAAAAATTTTAAATTACACTTTAAATTCTGGGATAGAAGAACATATAAGGCATCTTCCTAGACCACAGTGGAATGAAACTAGATATTAATACCAAGAAGAACTCTCAAAATTATACAAATACATGGAAATTAAACAATCTGCTCCTGAATAATTTTTTGGGTGAACAATGGAATTAAGGTG
Organism: Alouatta caraya; assembly: GCA_963575295.1. NCBI lineage: Eukaryota > Metazoa > Chordata > Mammalia > Primates > Atelidae > Alouatta > Alouatta caraya. The sequence continues at coordinate 12,136 of CAUYUD010022668.1, forward strand.
GAAATTTTAAATATATATATTTAAAAAATAAAAATAGAGAAAAAATAAACCCAAATCTTTGGGATACAGAAAAAACAGTGCCAAGAGAAAAGCTTATGGTGTTAAACGCCTATATCAAAAAATTAGAAAGACCTCAAATTAACAATTTAATATCACACCTCAAAGAACTAAATAATAATAAAAAACCAAACCCAAAGCTAATTTAAGAATAAAGATCAGAGCAGAATTAAGTAAATGTGACATAATAAATACAACTTTTCACAAAATGAAAAATTGGTTTTTTGAAAAGATAAACAAAACAGCCAGATTAACCAAGAAGAAATAGAGAAGTTTAAAATAAGAAAATCAGAAATGAAAAAGGTGACATTACAACCGATACCTCAGAAATAGAAAAGATCCTTTTCAGAGACTACTGTGAACATCTCCATGTACACAAACTAGGAAACCTAGAAGAGATGAATAAATTCCTAAAAACATACAACCTCCCAAGAATGACCAGAAAGAAACATAAATCCTAAGGAAATCAAGAGCCAGTAGTGAAATTGAATTAGCAATAAAAAAAAGCTCCCCTCCCAAAAAAACCCAATGACAGGTGGTTATAGCTGAATTCTACCATATGTACAAAAGACAGTTGTACGAATGCTACTGTAATTGTTCCAAAAATCAAGGGGGAAAGAATCCTCCCTAACTCATTCTACAAGGCCAGTGTCATTCTGATGACAATGGCAGGCAAGAATACAACAAAAACAACAACAAATTCTATAACTCCAATATACCTGATGAAGACAGATGCCAAAATTCTCAACAAAATACTAGCAAACCAAATCCAATAGCAAATCAAAAAGATAATACACCACGATCAACTGGGTTTTATCCAGGGATGTAAGGAGAGTTCAACATACACAAATCAATAAATGCATTCATCACATAAACAAAGTTAATAACAAAAATTACAGGATGATATCAAGAGAGGCAGAAAAAGCATTCAATAAAATTCAACATCCTATCATAATAAAAATCATCAACAAACTTAGCATAAAAAATATACTTCAAAATAATAAAACCCATATACAACAAACCTACAGACAACATGGGGAAAGGCTGAAAGCATTCTCCCTAAGAACTGGAATAGGACAAGGATGTCCACTTTTTACCACTTCTATTTAACATAGTATTAGAAGTCCTAGCCAGAGCCATCAAGCAAGAAAAAAATAAATAAAAGGCATCTACATTAGAAAAGAGGAAGTCAAATTTTCTCTGTTCACTGATGATATGATCTTATATCTAGAAAACTCTAAAGACTTCTTCATCCTAGGTTTGATAAATAACTCAATCAAGTTTCAGGAATAATAATCAACACACAAAAATCAGTAACATTCCATATACCAATAATGATCAACTTGAGAACCAAATCAAGAACTCAATCCCACATATAACAGCTATAAAAATAAAATAAAATACCTAGGAATGCATTTAACCAAGGAGCTTAAAGATTTCTACAAGTAGAACTACAAAACATTGAAGAAATCAATCATAGCTTACACAAACAAATGGAAAGACATCCCAGGCTTATTAATTTGAACAACTAATATAGTCAAAATGACCATATTCCCCAAAGCAATCTACAGAGTCAACGCAATTCATATAAAAATGCTCATGTAATTTTTCACAGAATTAGAAAAAAATCAGTCCTAAAAATCATACGGAACCAAAAAAGATAATAAACAGCCAAAGCAATCATAAGCAACAAGAACACAGCTGGCAACAAACAGACATCACATTACTTGATATGAAAGTATACTACAAGGCCATAGTAACCAAAACAACATGGTAGTAGTATAAAAATAGACACATAGATCAATGGAACAGAATAGAGAAACCAAAAATAAAGCCAAATATGTACAACCAATTAATCTTAAACAAAGTCCAAAAATATACACTGGGGAAAGGGCACCTAATTTATTGAATAGGGTGACCTTACGATGGGTAAATTAGCCTTATGCAGAAGAATGAATCTAGACCCATATCTCTCACCATATACAAAAATGACTTGATGGATGAAAGACATAATGTAAGATCAGAAACTATAAAAGTCCTAGGAGAAAATGTGGAAAAAACTTTTCTGGGCATTGGTTTAGGAAAATAATTTATGACCAAGTCCTCAAAAGCAAATGCAACACAAATAAAAACAGACAAATAAGACTTAATTAAACTGAAAAACTTCTGCATAGCAAAATATATAATCAACAGAATTAAAGAGACAACATAGAGAAGGGAAGAAAATATTTGCAGACTATACAGCTAACAAAGGGCAGATTTCCAGAATCTACAAGGAACTTGAACTCAGTAAGGAAGAAAACAATTAACCCCATTAGAAAGTGGTTAAAGGATATGAACAGATGTTTTTTAAAAGAAAACATATAAGCATCTAACAAACATATGAAAAAATACTCAACATCACTAATTATCAAAGAAATGCAAATTAAAACCACAAGTTACCATCTTATACCAGCAGAATAGTTATTATTAAAAAGTCAGAAAACAATAGATGTTGGCAAGAATGCAGAGTAAAGGGAACACTTGTACACTATTGGTGGGAATGTAAATTAGTACAACCTCTGTGGAAAACAGTGTGGAGATTTCTCAAAGAAATAAAACTAGAACTGCCATTTGAATCAGCAATCCCATTACTGAGTATATACACAAAGGAAATAAATCATTACATCAGAAAGACACCTACACTCTTATATTAATTGCAGCACTATTCACAATACCACAGATATGGAATCAACCTAGATATTTATCGATAGATAATTGGAGAAAGAAATTGTAATATATATATATCATGTGACATATATATAAGTATAAATGTGATAAATGTATCAAAGTATGTATATCACATTTTCTTTACCCATTATATTTTATATACTTATGTCATATATATATATGTGTGAATATATATATACACACCTATATATATTCCCATGGAATACTGCTTGACTATAAAAAATGAATGAAATCATGTCTTTTACAGTAACATGGATGAAACTGGAGACTATTATCCTAAATGAAATAATTTAGAAACAGAAAGGCAAATACCCTATGTTCTTACTTATAAGTAAGAAGTACACAGTGGGTACACATGAACATATAACATGGAAAAATAGACATTAGAAACAAAAAAAAGTGGGAGACTAAGAGGGAACTGAGAGATAAAAAATTATCTACTAGGTACATTCAGGTGACAGGTACACTAAAAGCCTAAACTTAACCAATGTACGATATATCCACATAACACAACTGCACTTGTATCCCCTAAATCTATAACAATGTTTCAAAACTTTAAAAAGTATAAGCATTAAATCTCTGTGGAAAACAGTGCAGAGATTTCTCAAAGAACTAAAACTAGAATTACCATTTGATCCAGCAATCCCATTACTGAATATATATGCAAAGGAAAGAAATCATTATATCAAAAAGACACTTGCACTCTTATATTAATTGCAGCACTATTCACAATACCACAGATACGGAATCAACCTAAGTATTCGTCAATAGAAAATTGGAGAAAGAAAATTAAACAAAAAAGTAAAAAACATATGGCTTTTTTTCCTCAAGAGACCTAGTTCCTATTCCCTGATTGTATGTTTCCAGCATATACCTCAATTTGTCATTCGCCACACTTTAAAAATAGAGTACCTAGACAACAACACACTGGTATCATACAACTTAACAAAATATAACTATTATTTTTCTTTTAACACTTTAAAAATATTTTTATTGATTAGTAAGAATCCATTCACCATTATATCTTTAATGATCATTTCTAATATCTGCCTTTACATATCTACCTTCAGCCATGGCTTGTCCCCAGAACCTCAATCTCATATTGTGAATCTCTTTTTATTAAATTTTTTAAAAATTATATTTTAAGTTCTTGGATACATGTGCAGATCATGCAGGATTGTTACATAGGTATACACATGCCATGGCAGTTTACTGCATCCATCCTGCTGTCATCTACATTAGGTATTTCTCCTAATGTTATCCCTCCCCAAACCCCCATCCCCTGCTATCCCTCCCCCACCTCCCAACAGGCACCGGTGTGTGATGTTCCCCTCCCTGTGTCCATGTGTTCTCATTGGTCAACACCCACTTATGAGTGAGAACATGTGGTGTTTGGTTTTCTGTTCTTGTGTCAGTTTGCTGAGAATTATAGTTTCCAGCTTTATCCCTGTCCCTGCAAAGGACATGAACTCATCCTTTTTTATGGCTGCATAGTATTCCATGGTGTATATGTGCTACATTTTCTTTATCCAGTCTATCAGTGATGGGCATCTAGGTTGGTTCCAAGTCTTTGCTTTTGCAAACAGTGCCGCAATCAACATACATGTGCATATGTCTTTATAATAGAATGATTTATAATCCATATTGTGAATCTCTTATTCAGTATTTTCAATTCATCGATCCTTCTGTTGACTCAAATTTTACATCTCTGAAATGAACCTCAGGGTCAGTTCCTTCCTGACTTTTCAATTTCTGTCAGCCTATCAGAATGTAGACTCAGAAACTTGGTGTCGTATTTCCCTGCAGCCTTTCTTTCTTTCATTGCCTTTTTAACAGGTAGTCTCCAAGTCCTTCAATATCTCCTTTAAAACCCCTCTCATAGCCATTCCTTTCATTTCATTCACACTGTGACCACCCTATCCAGGCCCTCATTTTCTCATACTTAGATCCCTACAAAGTTTTGTATCTAGCTGTAAGAACTCTGCAGATCCTCCACTGGACTTCGTTTCAATTGCCCTCAGTATTTCCTGCCTGCCCTATCTAAAGGCTACCCCTAAACTCACCCTCACTTTGCTTCCCCACCTCAGACTCCTCTCTAATTCACCTTGTAGACTGCCAGCACTTTATCCCAAAATGTTATTCTCATTATTTTACCTCCTTGGACAAACAAATATTTTTTCTGCTGAATACTATAGATATTAATACTAATACATAACATTAATTGACCATTAAGCCTGTTTTACACAACTGGGCTTAAATATTTACATATCTCATTTTACTTAATCTTTATTTTATAGATAGGAAGACTTGGGCAGAGGGAGTTTAAGTGATATGTCCAGGTTATCCTGCTAAGAAAAGGCTGAACCAAGGATGTCTGCCAAACCCTAAACTCTCAAGCAGTAAATTCCTTAAAAGATTTCTACTACAGTCTGATCCCAAATTCTGTTTTCAAATATGTCTCATTTCTCCTACATAGGCCCCATCTCTTCCATTAGACAAATGATTTACTCTCTTTTAAGTTATAGTGTGCTTTTCAAATTTTTGTCCCAGCTATTCTCTAGCATCCCACCCCCATCTTTCTATTCCCATCTTTCAATCTAGAAATAAAACCTGTACGATAGGTACCATTATTACTGTTTTGTAGAAGAGATGACTGAGGCTATCTGCCAGAAGTCCCATAGCCTGTATCTAGGCACTGGAAATTGAACCCAGGTCTATTTTACTACAAAGACTGTGCTTCCTCATTACACTCTACTATGCTATATATAATTACTTACCATCCACCCTCTGAAGAATTAATCCTCTCCCACCTTTTTCATAGAGCCTATTCTGACTATTCTAGCACAAGCCATCTTCCTTGTTCTTAAATCTCATAGCATTTACAGTTTTTCCTTTGTAAAATGTCTATAATGTTATGACTTTTACTTTCATGTTGGTATTTAGGTCCCTGTGAAGTTATCTTCCTAATCAAAACCAGGTTGGAGAGGAGTACAAAATAGCAATGAAGAGTTTGGACACTAGAGTCAGTCTGTCAGAGCTCAAATCCTAGCATAACTGATTTTTAATCTGTGTGACCTTGAGAAAAGTAGCTAATCTCTCTATGCCTCTGTTTCATCATTTGTAAAATTGACAATAGCATTTAACACAGAGTTGTTGGGAGGATTAAATGAATTAATTTATATAAAGCTCTCAGAACACTGTCTAGCACATTAGTCATTTAACTACTGTAGACAGGACTTTGCTATCTTCACTTCTTATAATACTGTTTCCAGACTTTGAAACTAAACCTTAATGGTCAATCCACGGAAGCTCAAGGTGGGTAGGGAAAGGAGAACTTCCCATGAGGATGACACGGTCACTGGGGTAGAGATTACCCTGGTTGCATAAGTGACTTCAAGCCAAGCCAGGCAAAATGACCCAAAAGTAAAGCAAACTTGGCTGTGAATTATTAATAGTAATAACAGCTATTATGGTGACCAAATGTGATGTGTAGAAAAACCACTTTATAGACAACATGATAAGTGAATGTTGATGATTATTTGAATGTGACAAGATGATAGGCATCACAGAACTGGATGCATCTTGTTCATATGGAATCTAAACTTTACCTTCACTGGAAATGTACAAGTGCTTCATTGATGATATCTGTGGACATTTCAAATCATTGTTATAAATTTTGTGACAGCCAACTCTAAAAGAATTTATGTTGCCACTAAATGAAAAAAAATTCAAACGTAATCTGATCCATATATCTCAAAAAACATCAGGCAGTCTACAAAAGAACCATGCCTGAAGGTCCAATTTCAAGAGCAATTTAAATTCTGGAGGTTCATATGATTAGAAGAGACTGGACCAGGCCTTGAAGCCAAAGAGTTCTTTAACTCTCCTTACATCTCTCTCTTGTGTACAGAAACAGAAAACACTTCTCTAAAAATGCTTTTCTGAAAAGAAGCAAAAATCATCCTACCCAGTTTTTATGCAATCTGCCAAACAGATGAAAATTACTTCTTCACACAATTCAGTCCATGACACAACAAATGAAATGAGAACGCATTTAATCTTAGCATCCCTATGTCACTCGAAGGTAGAAATGTGATCATTTTTAGACTCCAATAAAACATGAATACAAAATTATGTGTATTCCCTCTTCAGTTCATTGTCCTCATTGTTACAGTTGTATCTGCTACAGAAACAAGAGCTTATTGTTCTCTTGCATTCTGATTTTTAAAATAGGCCATCTTATTCACTTCCCTTGTGCTTAGCTAAGGCAGTTCTTGGCATACAGCAGTCACTCATAAATGTGGCTGAACCAGGGTATACAGCATCACTAACACTTCAATTCTTCCATGGTTCGCACATTAAGCATGCATAAATTCTATGAGTCCTACTGTGAAAATTCTACTATGCTCACTCTCCCCTCAAAGAGATTTCAAATCAAGAGCTCTGGATTAGAAGCATGTAAGATTTTAAACAAACATTCCAGGTGATCCAAATGCAGGCATTCAGTAACTATATTTTGAGAAACACTACCCTTTGGTTTATTTCTTAAGTAACGATGATAATGGCTAATATATATTGAACACACCCTCCTCGCCAAGGACTCTAAATGCATTTCTTCATATAATTCTCATGGTAGTCTATGAAATAGATTTTACTATCATCACATTTTGCAATGAGGTAATTAGGACTTGGAGAGGTTAAGTAATTTGTCCTAGGTCACAAAATTAATGGAAGAGAAAAAATACAAACCCAAGTCTATAGAATTCCAAAGCCCATTCTCTTCATAAATACACTCTGTTGCAAAAAGAGTGACTGCATGGGCTGCCAACAGTTGTCTTTAGCAACATATCATAAAAGCCCTCTACAAATTTGGCTATGAAACTTGATCAGTCATTCAGATAAATGCCATTTCATCATTTGATAGCATGAACAGCTACCTTGCTTGGATGATGAGTCACAGTGGTCTCATATTTCATCAGGCACCCTGTTTGAGGTCACAGCCTTAGAAAGAACCAGGAGTGTAAAAGCACAAGGAATTCCCTGCCAGGTCACTCCAAGGTGTCCCTTGTTTCCTCTGTGATGGTGAAAACAAATAATGGATATTCTCTTGGGGAAAAGAGAATCAAAAACATCAACAGGTTTGTAAATGGTAGCAATGCTGCTATGAGAAATGTCATCAAGAATATGGGAGGGGGCTTGAGGCCCTTGCAGATGTTTCCCTCTAACTTCATGCTTTTGTATGGAGGAACCATGACTGTTACCTATTCTATCTCCAACCCCTTGACAAACAGTGTATGCTAAATTTGGATTTGATTAATAAATGGAGAAACAAATGAACAAGTAAATCTAGAGAGAGATGCTCTATGGCAATAGGCCCTCACTGAGGTTACATTAGGCCTAATGGAATCTAACTGAGATTACCATGCTTTTCTTTCCATTGTTTATTAAATTAGAACAAGAAGGGGAGGCAGGCAATCTAAGGAAGGGAAAATAGAAACAGGTAATACAGACATGAGAATGTTCAGCCTTACACATGAGGAGTGACACAGGATATTCAAAATAAAACTAAAATCAGTGCTGTTTTAGCTAAAAAGACGGGCAAAAATTTAGAACTTATGTAGCATAAAATGGTGGTGCATATATGAGGAAACTGATGCTTTTTTACACTATTAGTGAAAATGTAAATTTGTACAGCCACTTTGCAGGTTAACTTTGGCAATATCTCTTAAAATTTTAAGTATGTATACTCAGCAACCTAACAATTATTTTAGGTATTAAAAAGACTTACCTAAATACAGAAGGATGTGTGTCTAAGGATGTTCATTACATCATTCCTAAAATCTGTGAAAACTTAGAAGCAATCTAAATATTTAAAGAGGAAATAGGTAGAAACGTTGTGTAGCCAAGCCACTTAATATAGCAAGTATTTAGTCAAATATAATGTGGTAAATCGAAATATTCCCAAATAGATCTTGAAAACATATTACTGACTGAAATAAGCAAATTTTAGGAAACCCAAATTACAAAATATATCGCTACTTAAATAACTCCAACTCTATCTGTTTCTCACATGCACATATACCCACATACGCACACAACTGCACAATTTTACTATATATTTTCTGAGAGTGTAAGAGCTCAATATACACTCAAAATATGTAATTGTATGTATATATGTATATGCATACACTCTCACACTCAGAAAACATATAGTATAATTGTAATTTGCAAAACACAAGGTCTGGAAGAAAACATGCCAAACTGATCACAGTGGTAACCTCTACAAACTGCTTTAATGAAGCATTTCACCTTTGATTTCTGCAGTAATTTTTAAATTATCAATCTTTTCCAAATGCAGAATAAAAAATTGCTTGTCCTTGACTGTAAAAAAAAAAAAAAAAAAAGAAAGGAAAGAAAAAGAAATAAAACTGATTAGGAGTTCTAGTCATGGGTACCTTGCCTGCAATGTATTTAATTACTATAGGCAGGATGTATTCATGTGTTATTTGTGAAATAAAAATTACAAGGCCGGGTGCGGTGGCTCATGCCTATAATCCCAGCACTTTGGGAAGCTGAGGTGGGTGGATTGTCTGAGGTCGGGAGTTTGAGACTAGCCTGACCAACATGGAGAAACCCTGTATCTACTACGAATACAAAATTAGCTGGGCATGGCGGTGTATGCCTATAATCCCAGCTACTTGGGAGGCTGACGCAGGAGAATCTCCTAAACCCTGGGCGGGAAGGTTGCAGTAAGCCAAGATTGTGCCATTGCACTCCAGCCTGGGAAACAAGAGCAAAACTCCATCTGAAAAAAAAAAAAATTATACAAGGGGGGATACGGGAACAGGAACAGCAATACCCCTTGCCATTTTACTTAGCAATTATATTTAGAGCTCCCATACTGTGATGATCTCATCATCTGGTAAATAAATTTATTCATTCATACATTTAGTCTGTTGGTCAATCTTCCATCAAAATAATAATGAATATTTACCATGTGTCAGAAAGTATGTTATTATAGCTAGAGATACACAGATGAATAAGGTATGTTCTGGATATCAAAAAGCTTATTGGTCTTGCAAAAGTTTAGAAATTCTATCACACATACAAAGTAATCACAATAATTTTCCTCACTCTGGTAAGAAGCAACATGTATTTGGGTTAAAAAGTAAGAAAACTGTTAATTAAATGTACTAGATGAAATCAAAATCATTTAAATTAAGAATTAGTGATACCTAAAAATGGGTACATGCTGGGAAATACTTCCTGATGAGTTCAATTTTCAAGTTTCATTCAGGAAATATCCAATTAACTTTCTAAACTTTATTCACCCACCTGGAGGTAACAACCCTGAAATGTTCTGACAAGTCCTTCAGGCACCAAACCTGTCCCAAATTTTCAGTGATTCCATGTGTCACAGACATAATCAAGGTCTGCCAGAGAATTAACTGCCTGGAAGCATCAGCCTCCAAATGTGGTCCTCCTCAATGAGGCTCAGCACACTCTGTGGGTGAGCAGTCATACTCTGGCACACTCAGCTAATCGATCTACAGCGTTCCTCTGCTAATTGCTAGGCAGGTGTACGTACATAAAAGGGACTGCAAAGAAGCAATAAAGGCCTAATCAAACCACAGGAGCTCACAGATCCTCTTCTCAGGTACTTTAATGTTGGCTTTTCCCACAAACCAGAGTGAAAGATGACCTGTTGACTGGCATTATTTACCTTCCATTTAAAATCTGGTGAGCTTTCACTATGTGCTGGGTAGTGCATTTAGCACTGAAGACACAGACATGACCTTGTCCTCAGAAACTCCCACTATAATCAAGACACTCATTCATTCATTCTACATGTATTTATTTAGTGTTGTGCTAATTGCCAAGGCACATTAAGATAAGCACCTCAGTTACTGAACCTCAAAGAAATCACAATGTAATGAAGGGAAAGAGTTGCCAAAAGCAGGTATCAAATATATGTGTAAGCAGAGACTATGACAATGCCTGGCTCAGGCTCAGCAACTCAAAGATTTTTGACTGTATGACTAAAACAACACATGAGAAATGATGTCTGTAGAAAAATATAATAATAATAATCACCATAATAATAATATAAAAATGTCAGGGTTAGGGTTAGATTTGGCAAAAGGAATACCTGTGTTAAGGAGCATATGAGCTAAGCTGATGAGGAAGACTCCTCATAGGAGAGTAGTGTTTCACCTGTTACATGATTTCCTATTGGGAGGCCCACATAGGCACTAAAAGGAGTGATAGGAACCAACTTAAAGTAAGAATGCTTTAAAAAGCCTGTGCTACCGGAGTTATCTGGCAATAAACTTTCCAAGTGCGTACTTCTTAAATTTTTTTATGTTGTGTCTTTTCTTCCAATTTCTTTGCTGGAACTTGAAAAAAAGGAAAACAGATGTAAAGTTAAAAGTATAAAATTTAAATGCCAGTGAAAGGAAAGTTGAATCTCACTCAATATTAATGCAAATCTATTGGTTAAAAATACATTTAACATAATTGTCAAAAGTTATACATAAAAATGAAAAATGTGCTACTGCACATATAATGTCATTTTTCAAGTTCAAAGCTGACACTATTTTTATCTCTGTGTGGGGAATATGTTTTAAAAAAATGAAAGCAAAAAGAAAACTCAAGTTCTTTTTTCCTGCCTTATATATGTAGACAAATTCCTGGCTTACAATTTCCATTTATATTTAGAGGGATATCCTCCATTTTATATGAGCAAGACATGCCATCTCTGACTTCAACAAAACAGGGTTATGCTGTCTATAAGAATTATCTAGCATCATTCAACAATCATGTAGAACACAAAAAGCCATAAATGCTAACATGTTATAATCCTGGGTTAATACATCATATATTATTTCCACTTCAACTTTAATTCAGGTATTATTACCATTTTTTACATATCCATTCATTCAACAAACATGCATAGGACACCCGTTGTGAGTCAGGTATTGTTCTATGCCCATGGTTAAAAAAAACTGCAAAATGGTATATCAAATCACTGTCCTCATAAGACCTACTCTATTGTGGGAAGTAGTTAAACAGGTACGTTAATATCTAGTATGTCAAGTACTGCTAAGTGCAATGGAGAAAAATAAAGCAAGCTGAAAATGACAGGCAGTATGTGTGGACTAGGGGAAGGGTATTACATAGGGTTATTAAGGAAGGCTCTACTAACAAGGTTTAATTTGACCTGAAGGAAGTGAGAGAACTAATTATATGAAAATCTGAAAGAAGAACATTCCAGGCAAAAGAAAAAGCAACTGTAAAGGCTTTGAGGTAGGAGCAAGCCTGAAATGTTCAAGGAGGACTGTATGGCTGGAGTGGAGTGAAGGAAAATGGAAAGTCATAGGACATGCAGAAGGGGTACATCTTGGGCTGTGTAGGCAAAAATAAAGACTGCAGCATTTCCTTTTAGTGAGATGGAAACTCAGGAGAGTATTGACAAAGGACTGACATAATCTTACTTGTATTTTTACAGCAGATTATTAGGGTCAAGAGCTAAAGCAGGAATACACTTTGGTAGAAGAAAAAGAAACAGGAGAGACAGAAATGGTCTTGAAATCAAATGAAGAAAATTTTCAAAGAGGTAGGAATATTAAACAATCATAGGTTAAGATGAGAACTGAAAATTCATCCACTAGATCTGTCACCATAAAAACTATTGTTAACCCAGCCAAGAGTGATATGCCATAGTAGTATAGACACAAGATCCTAAATAAAATGAGTTCAAGTTTTGTAAACCAAAAGTATCTAAAACAAGTCTTAACCAATTTTGAAGTTTATTTTCCCAAGGTTAAGGACATGCCTGTTACATTGCCTTAGGAAGTCTTGAGAACATGTGTCCAATGTAGTACAGCAAAAGCTTGCTTTTATATGTTTTAGGTGGGTCTGAGACATCAATCAATACATCTAAGATGTACATTGCTTCAGCCTGGAAAGGCAAGACAACTGGAAGTGGGGAGTTGGTGGGGGAGGGTGGCTTTCAAGTCATAGGTGGATTCAAAGATTTTCTGATTGGAAATTGGTTAAAAGTGTTTATCTAAAGACCTGGCATCAGTAGAATGGAGTGTCTAGGGTAAGATAAAGGACTATGGAAAACAAGGTTTTTATTATGCAGATGAAGCCACCAGGTAGCAAGCTTCAGAAAGAATAGACTGTCTTAAGGTCTCTGTTTTAATGTTAATGCTGGTCACTTGATGCCTGAATTCCAAGAGGAGGAGGATATAATGGCACATGTTGACAACCCATTCCCATCATAGTCTGAATTCATGTTTAAAGTTAACTTTGGAATACCCTTGGCCAAGAGGAGGAATCAAGTCAGTTGTTTAGGGGAGGCTTAGAATTCTTTTTGTTGTTGCTTATATTCTCCACTCTGGCCAATATTTGCCAGAGGCACATCAATGGCCAAACTTTTATTCTGTCTCACAGCATTTCCAAGGTGGCAGAGCTGCCTGCCCTGGGTCTATCCTATCCCTTGATGGGACCACTATGGCCAAGGGACTTTGAGCCAAAAGACCCATAATTTAAATGTTCTAGGCAAGAGAGGAATGGGGGAAACAGGCATTCATCAACCCTTGAGATAGAAAAGTAAATAAACAAAAAGCTAAAGGCAAGCTTACAAAATTGACTTATCTATAATGTCTATGCATTGAGCTAGTGTCATCTTGGTCTTAGTAACCGACTTGTGATCAGCTATATAAAACATAACTATTTCGTTAAAACTGTTTAAGCTACAGAATTAATAGACACCTGCACTGCTAAGTCTTTATTTTGCTGCCCTTTAGTAATTTTTCCTAGAGTGGCTGATTTTTTAAATTTTTTTACATATTTATCTGTATAAATTTCATAACTGGGAACACTATATCAAGAAAGCTTTGTCACTAGGTATCTTGATAACCTCTCAGTAATTTTCTTTCAGTTCTACGGGAAGTAAGAAGTTCCTTTTGGTTGGGATGGATGGAAAAGGGGTCATGTAACAACCCAGCAGGCAAAGTTCCTTATTCTGCCAACTATTTAGGCATCTGTATGTCTATCCTTGATTTGAAGAATTTAAACTAATTGTATGCCTCAAAATTGGCCCTTACAATCTCACATGCCCACCTGTTCTGTGATAGTGAGGGACTGTGTTAAAGAAACTTCTCTTCCTGGGTCCGCAAAGGGCGTGGTTTCAAATGCAGGAATTTCATTTGAGCACCTCCTCCATCCCTCCATCTGGAGACCAGAGGGGATTCAAATGCAGAAATTTCCCAGCTCCCTGCCTCAGGCAGGCTCTGAGCACCTGCTTGGCCAGGTAAAATTCTTTGTCTGATCATGCCAAATGTGGAAAGACAGGTGGGGCTCTTTTGTCCCAAATTTCCACCAATAGCTCTGGGAGGAGGGGGGCTCTGTAACTCAGGGTTGTAGAACAAGTAGCCAACCCGGTATCAGAGTCAAAGACCAATCACTCCAGAGGAAGTTTGAAAGAACTCCTCTCATTGGACAAGAACATGGGAGGGAATTACTCCAGGGTTAAAACTTGAGCCGATCCTTCCTAAATGGATTCTTTCTCTGGGTCCCCTCCAACGACAGCCTGGGAGCTCTCTTCTTTCACTCTCTCTGAGAAATCACTATTCTGCAAAACTCTTTGAGTCCATGATATTTATTTGAACACTAAACTCACCATGCCTCTGGAGCCAATTTCCCCATTCTTCTTGGTTAGAGAAGCTAAGTACCTATGAGCTCTGGGTACTTAACCAGAAACAATAGTACCTGAGCCAAGAGGGATAGGTGCTTTTATATTTTTAGTGGTGGGGTGGGAGCATTAGCAATGAAAACAAATCAGGTTAAGTGAGATTTTAAAAGGTTTTAAATTGGGGAGGATATCAGCTAGAAAGAAAAGAAGCTAATCTTTTTTGGTTGTTTTAACTGATTTTCTAAGCTAATATAGAATTAGCAATGTTTTAAACAAAAAGGACATAAGCTTTGGCTATTTTTGATAACAACAGGTAAAGAAAACTCATGGGTAGCTAAACATTTAAATGGTCTAATACTAAGTCACAGAACAAATTATATTAATTTAGATAAAGGAAAAATTAAATGGGCATTTATGTCTTTATATATAGGCTTGGTCCAGTGTCATATGAGAGCAGTTTATTTTGACTGCCATCTTCTCCTAGGTCTGAAGATGAGGCTTAAATTAATTTGAATTTGGTGCCAGATATTAGGGTTGATATTCAAGATTCAGTAGAAGTCAGTGTACCTTTCTAGATGAGATAGGTGTATGCAGAGTCAAAACACTGTAACAACAGCACAAAGGGTTAGTTAACAATATTTTATACAGAACATTTTTAATGGGGCAAAGCAGAATCTCTCAATTGACGCTAATCATCAAGCTGGAGGTGGTGATACAGATGTTTATATCGTAGTTGGAAACTATTCTGTAACTGTGGGTGATTTATTTTTATATTTGACAAGCCTCCAGCAATAAGTCTAAGTCAGAGAGGTAACTTAAGATTTGAATTGAGGATGTTTTTCAAAGATGTTAAAAAGGCTCAAAACATTTTATTAAAAGAGTATTATATTAAAATAATTTCATAAAGAAGTTTTGTGGATGTTAAATATTAACCTTTTAAACTTCAGTTGATTTTTTAATAATTAAAAACCTAATAAAAACAAACAGGAATAATTTTGATAAAACATTAAATCTTTGTTTCTTCATCTAATTACCAAAAGGGAAAAAAAAAAGAAAGACCCTCTGCAGTGACTGCTTTTCCTTATGGGGAGCCCATTTATATAACCTGCAAGTTAAACCTGCTAAAAAGAGCAAATGCGTTAAACAGACACAGGAATAGTGTGTCCGGCATCATGAGTGAACTCTATATTATAGTAGCAGAGAATACATGAGTCTCAGCAGCATGAGAAGTTGCCTGATTATATTGAACACTTAGGATATATGTTGGGCCTCAAAAACAATACTCTGAAATGAAAGTCTCAGAAGTAAAAGTTTTCCTTTGGCCTTCTTCATCCCTCCTATCTCTCATTTTCTCAAGGATGGCCAAAAAAACTAGAATCTCTCTTCTCAAGGTGGGCCCTGGCAACCAGAACTCCTTTTCCTCAAAGCCAGCCATAAAACCTAAAAATTTACTCTAATTTTTCTCAAAGTAGACACTTTAGGTCCTGCAGGACACCAAGTTAAGGACATTGAGGCAAGAGGTGGAGACAGGTGGTGGCTGGTCTTGTAGCAGACAGTGCACAATCCAATTATGAGCTTATTAACTGCAGGAACTTTAATGTAAGCTATTGGGGTTGGAATTACTGTGGTTTCTCGCACCAGACTTGTCCTCTAATATTCCATTATTTTTAGCTGTGCCATCCAGGAGCTAGGGCCTGCTATGAAATTCTAATTTTTCCTCCATCCTTCTGTATATGAACTGTGTGTAAAGAAATCTGACTTTGCTTGTTGTACTGTAAGTTATAAGATATCAATATCCAGAAGGAATGAAATGCATACTCAGGGAGGTTAAGAAGAATCTAGACAAATAAGTCTTGCTGAGTTTCCCTACAAAGGCTACTGGTACTGATTTATACCCTTGTGTTTCATCATATTTTCACATGACTATCCATACTTTGTTAAACATTTAAAAAATGGGCAATTTTCCCTGTATCTTAGGTCTTTATTCTGTGACTCCTACATATACATGTCAAAACAATCTATGCCTTCTCTTTAATCAATATGTCTTTTATGAGTTGATACCTTTAGAGGGCCCCTGGTCCCTAAACACATTAAGAAAAACCAAGAATACAAAGTTAAGTTATACTGGAGGAAATAATGCTTTTTTAAAGACCTTCAAACTAAAACATTTCAGCTTCAAGTGATAACAACAGAGTTAGAACTGGAGGAGGAAAAGAAAAAAAATGTTACAGGTGCCAACAGAAATAGAAGGGGAGAGTTGCCATCCCAGGCCTTCTCCAGTTTTCTCATAGTAGAAGGTAATCTCTGGTACCATGACTGTTTAAACTCCACAAAGAAAGCAGAAGACCTTAAACAGGGGTGAGTGGCACCTTTATTCTGAGTTCTTTAAAAGGTCAGAGTTATTAGAAGCCTTCTCTTGATTATTTCTTTCACTTGGTTACAAAGATGGCAAAAAGGGAAGGAGGAATAAAGAGGTAGAAAAGTAAATAAAAAAACAATTTTTTAAAGAAAGGAAGCAAACAGAGAAACTAAGTGCGTGGGTTTCTTTGTTTGTTTTTCTGTTTCCTTTTTTTTTTTTTTTTTTTGTACCTGAGAAAAATTTTAGCCAATTAAGAGCCTTGTTTCCCATAATTTAGAATTCTCATTCAGATTTGAACAAGTTAAGTATAATTGGTCAAATCCAATTAAAGAAAGTTCAAAACAAACAACAAAACAATACAATTACTGAACCATTCTCTAATGGAAAGGAGAAATTAAGACCAGTTGGTTGCCAATCTTAATTTATAGCCATTAAGGAAAATTTTCAAGATAAAACCTCAATTTAGCCACTTACCAAGGAATGGGGCCCAGACTCAAGACCAAGACTGCTGTCTACCATCTCAGTAGCAGGAAGAAACTCAAACTCACTCTCCCTGTTAGAAGTGAGCTAAAACTCCAGAAATAATTTGTCTGCCCTCCATAATCATGGAAGTAGGAAAACTTGTCTTCCTTGTTGGGAGGGAGTAAAACTGCAGAAAAGGAGTTGTACAGTAAAATAAACCTTAGATCTAAACAGATTTTGGAAGACCAGGGTTTCCTTAGATGGGGAAACCTCCTGGGCATCATAACCTGTCCTACTGGTTTGAGCAATAAAGATAGCCTAAATAGGTACCAAGCACCAAGAGGAGATATGTCAAAGGTCATGGCCACTTCCACACACAATCCCTTCCATTGGTCACCAATTTGTAAACCAAAAGTATCTGAGACAGGTTTCAATCAATTTAAAAGTTATGTGCTGGCTTGGCACAGTGGCTCATGCCTGTAACCCCAACAGTCTGAAGGCCAAGGCGGGTGGATTATCTGAGGTAACTAGTTCGAGACCAGCCTGGCCAACCTAGTGAAACTGCATCTCTACCAAAAATACAAAAATTAGCTGGGCATGGTGACACATGCCTGTAATCCAGCTACTCGGGAGGCTGAGCCAGGAGAATTGCTTGAGCCCGAGAGATGAAGGCTGAAGTGAGCTGAGATCATGCCACTGTACTCCAGCCTGGCCAACAGAGTGAGACTCTGTTTCAAAAAAAAAAAAAAGTTTATTGTGCCAAAGTTAAGGATATGCCCATGACATGGCCTCTGGAGTTCCTAACAAAATGTGTCCAAGGTGGTCAGGCTCCAGCTTGGTTTTTTATGTTTTAGGGGAACATGAGACATCATCAATACATGTAAGATGTATAGTGATTTGGTATGGAAGGTGGGACAACTCAAAGCTGGACAGGGGGGCTTTTAGGTCATAGGTAGATTCAAAGAATGTCTGATTGGAAGTTGGTTTTAAGAGTTTATCTAAAGACCTGGAATCAACAGAAGAGAATACCTGGGGTAAAATAATGGGTTGTGGAAAACAAGGTTTTCGTTAAGCAGATGAAGTCTTCAGGTAACAGGCTTCAGAGAGAACAGACTCTTTAAAGGTCTCTGTTTTAAAGTTAATGCTGGTCAGTCATGCCTGAATTCTAAAGGGAGGAAGGTATAATGGGCATGTTGACCACCCATTCTCATCATGGCCTACACTCATGTTTCAGGTTAACTTTGGAATGACCTTGGCCAAGAAGAAGGGTCCTTTCAGTTAGTTGGGATGGGGTTTAGAGTTTTAGTTTTGGTTGACAAAATAAAATGGAAAGACAAGAATTACAGATACAGAACTGGAGTATAGGTATTTCTAAAAGGAGCAGATAAATGGAGCAACAGCTGAAAGAGTATGTGAAATGAAGTGATTTTTAAAATAAAAGATATTCCAGGAAACATCTAAAGGATATTATCCATAGGAGAAAAATTGATGATGAATAAAAGAAGAAAAGAAAGTAGAGATTTTCTGGAGCAATGTTCTTATGTAGAAAAGAGGAGATGAGACCTAGCATACAAGTAATGGGAAGTGACTTCAAGTAGGATACTAAAAGGAAAGTCAGAATATGTGGTACAGATGCAGGCATGTAAAAAATATGGAAATAGTGGCTGGTGAGTGTTCTTTTCTGGTTTCTTTTACTTTCTTAGTGAAACAGAAAGCAAGAATTTCTGTTAAGAGTGCGTTTTAAGGAAAGTGAAGATATGGTACAGTCCATTTATCGGAATTGAGAATAAATGAGTGAGAAATATAAAGTGGAATTAAGGGTGGCCCTCAGAGTCCCCCTGATAAGAGTAGTATCAATTAAAAGCGAGACCAGGGGATCCAAAGATGGCCGAATAAGAGGCAGCTCCAGAAAGTAGCTCCCAGCGAGGGAAATGCAGAAGCCGAATGGTTTACACAATTTCAAATGAGGTACCAGGTTCATTTTGTGGGTCTGGTTGGACTGTGGGTATAAACCAAATAGGGCAGGTTGAGGCAAGTTGGGGCATTGCCACACCCAGGAGGTATGTGCAATTGACTGAAGGACTGGGGGATCTCCCCTTCTGGGACATCAGTTTGGATACATTGCTCCACCCAAGCCCTCTACAAACCACAGAACAGGAGATATTTGTTAGGCTGAAAAGCCTCAGCGAGCTGCCTGAACATGGCAAAACAGCAACTTCATCCAGCACTGCGACTGTCAGCATACATCTAGGCAGAAGCATGGGCTGACGCGAAAGCCAGAATGTCAGCTGGACAGAGCTACCGCCCCCCAGAAAGGAAGGGAGCTGAAAGCAGAGAAACAGGCCATACGGCACAACAGGTCCCCCCCGACAAAGTCCAGCAGGCTAAAAAACTCTCACTCCAGAGTTTCGCACCTCGAACATCAGTTAGAGAGCGACCAGGAATGATCAGGCTCAGTGGGGGAAAGGGCAGCCACCATTGCAGAAGCCAGCCTAATTTTCATGAGTAACTGAAAGAAGCAGGAGCTCCATTGAAACCATGGCAGCCCAGCAGTGCCTCTGGAGGCAGACAAAGGAAAGGCCGCCTCCTCAAGCAGCTACCTGAGATCAAAACTATATAAATCCAACAAGTCGAGAAGAAACCAGAGCAAGAATGAAACCATCAAAAACCAGAATGCCTCCCCCCACCACGAGATCACAACTCCTCACCAGCAAGCAAAGCTAGATGGAGAACAAATTTGATGAACTGACAGAAGCAGGCTTCAGAAGGTAGGTAATAACAAATGTCTCTGAGTTAAAGGAGCATGTTCTATACCAATGCAAAGAAACTAACAATCTAGAAAAAAGGTTAGACAAAATACTAACCAGAATAACCAGCTTAGAGAAGAACATAAACAACTTGACGGAGCTGAAAAATACAGCACAAGAACTTCATGAAGCATACACAAGTATCAATAACCAAATACAACAAGCAGAAGAAAGGATATTAGAGATTGAAGATCAACTCAATGAAATAAAATGACAAGGCAAGAAAAAAGAACAGAGAGTGAAAAGAAATGAACAAAGCCTTCAAGAAATATGGGGTTATGTGAAAATACCTAATCGACACTTGATCAGTGTATCGGAAGATGACGACAGGGAGAATGAGTCCAAGCTGGGAAATATTTTTCAGGATATTATCCAGGAGAACTTCCCCAACTTAGCAAGGCAGGCCAACATTCAAATACAGGAAATACAGAGACCACCACAGTGATACTTCTCTAGAAGAGGAACCCCAAGGCACATAATCATCAGATTCACCAGGGTTGAAATGAAGGGAAAAAAAATGCTAAGCACAGGCAGAGAGAAAGGTTGGGTCACCCACAAAGGGAAGCACATCAGACTTACAGTGGATATCTCGGCAGAAACCCTACAAGTCAGAAGAGAGAGGGGGCCGATATTCAACATCCTTAAAGAAAAGAATTTTCAACCCAGAATTTCATACCCAGCCAAACTAAGCTTCATAAGTGATGGATTAATAAAATCATTTACAGACAAGCAATTGCTGAGAGATTCTGTCACTACCAGACCTGCCCTACAAGAGTTCCTGAAGGAAGCACTAAACACAGAAAGGAAAAACCAGTACCAGCCACTGCAAAAAAGTACCAAATGGTAAAGACCAATGAAGCAATGAAGAAATTATGCCAACCAAAGGGCAAAATGACCAACCAGTAATAAAATAGCAGTATAAAATTCACACATAACAATATTAACATGAAATGTAAATGGACTAAATGCCCCAATCAAAAGACAAAGACTGGCAAATTGGATAAAAAACCAAGAACCATCCATGTGCTGTATTCAGAAGACCAATCCCACATGCAAAGATACACATAGACTCAAAATAAAGGGATGGAAGAAGATTAACAAAGCAAATGGAGAGCAAAAAAAAAAGCAGGAGTGGCAACCCTAGTCTCTGATAAAATGGACTTCAAACCAACAAAAATCAAAAGAGACAAAGAAGGGCATTACATAATGGTAAAAGGATCAATACTACAAGAAGGGCATTACCATAATGGTAAAAGGATCAATACCACAAGAAGAGCTAACTATTCTAAGTATATATGCACCCAATACAGGAGTACCTAGATACATAAAGCAAGTCCTTAACAACCTACAAAGAGACTTACACTCCCGCACAATAATAGTGGGAGGCTTTAACACTCCACTGCCAACATTATACATCAACAAGACAGAAGAAAATCAACAAGGAAATCCAGGACTTGAATGCAGATCTAGACCAAGCTAACTTAATAGACATTTACAGAACTCTCAACTCCAAATCAACAGAATATACATTCTTCTCAGCACCACATCATGCTTACTCTAAAATCGACCACATAATTGGAAGTAAATCACTCTTCAGCAAATGCAAAAGAATGGAATTCATAACAAACAGTCTCTCAGACCACAGTGCAATCATATTAGAACTCAGGATTAAGAAACTAACTTGAAACTGCATAACTTCATGGAAAATGAACAACTGGCTCCAGAATATAGACTGGATAAACAATGAAATGAAGGCAGAAATAAAGATGTTCTTTAAAACCAACGAGAATGAAGACACAACATACCAGAATCTCTCGGTCACAATTAAAGCAGTGTCTAGAGGAAAATTCATAGCAATAATTGCCCACATGAGGAGCAAGGAAAGGTCTAAAATCGACACCCTATCATCAAAATTGAGTTAGAGGAGCAAGATCAAAAAAACTCAAAAGTTAGTAGAAGATAAGAAATAACTAAGATCAGAGCAGAACTGAAGAAGATAGAGACACAAAAAAACCCTTCAAAAAATCAACAAATCCAGGAGCTGGTTTTTTGAAAAGATCAACAAAATAGACTGCTAGCCAGACTAAGAAAAAGGAAAGAGAGAAGAATCAAACAGATGAATAAAAAATGATAAAGGAGACATCACCACCAATTCCACAGAATCACAAACTACCATTAGAGATTACTACAAACAACTCTATGCACACAAACCAGTAAATCTGGAAGAAATGGATAAATTCCTGGACACTTGCACTCTCCCAAGACTAAACCAGAAAGAAGTTGAATCCCTGAATAGACCAATAACAAGGGCTGAAGTTGAGGCAGCAATTAATAGCTTACCAACTAAAAAATGCCCAGGTTCAGATGGGTTTATGAGACCAACATCATCCTAATATCAAACTGGGCAGAGATGCAACTAAAAAAGAAAACTTCAGGCCAATATCCATGATGAACATCTACACAAAAATCTTCAATAAAATACTGGCAAACAGAATGCAACAGCAAATCAAAATGCTTATTCATTATGATCAAGTAGGTTTCATCCCAGGGATGCAAGGCTGGTTCAACATACACAAGTCTATAAATGCAATCCACCACATAAACAGAACCAAAGATAAAAACCATATGATTATCTGAATAGATACAGAGAAGACCTTCGACAAAATTCGACAGCACTTTATGCTGAAAACCCTCAATAAACTAGGTGTCAATGGAACGTATCACAAAATAATAAAAGCTATTTATGACAAAACCACAGCCAATATCATACTGAATGGGCAAAAACTGGAAGCATTCCCTTTGAAATCTGGTAGAAAACAAGGATGCCCTCTATCACCACTCCTATTTAATATAGCATTGGAAGTTCTAGCCAGAGCTATCAGGCAAGAAAAGGAAATAAAGGGTATTCAATCAGAAAAAGAGGAAGGCAAATTGTCTCTATTTGCAAATGACATGGTTCTATATTTAGAAGACCCCATCGTCTCAGTCCAAAATCTCCTGAAACTGATAAGCAACTTCAGCAAAGTCTCAGAATACAAAATCAATGTGCAGAAATCACAAGCATTTCTATACACCAATAACAGACAAACAGAGAGCCAAATCAACAGTGAACTCCCATTCACAATTCCTACAAAGAGAATAAAATACCTAGAAATACAACTAACAAAGGATGTAAAGGACCTCTTCAAGAACTACAAATCACTGTTCAAGGAAATAAGAGAGGACACAAACAGATGGAAAAACATTCCATGCTCATGGTTAGGAAGAATCAATATTGTGAAAGTGTCCATACTGCCCAAAGTAATTTACGGATTCAATGCTATCCCCATCAAGCTACAAATGACCTTCTTCACAGAACTGGAATAAACCACTTGAAACTTCATATGGAACCAAAAGAGTCACATAGCCAAAACAATCCTTAGCAAAAAGAACAAAGCTGGAGACATCATGCTGCCTGACTTCAAACTATACTACAAGGCCGCAGTAATCAAAACAGCATGGTACTGGTACCAAAACAGAGACATAGACCAATGGAACTGAACAGAGGCCTCAGAAGCAACACCGCATCTACAATCATCTAATCTTTGATAAATGTGAGAAAAACAAGCAATGGGGAAAGGATTCCCTGTTTAATAAATGGTGTTGGAAAAATTGGCTAGCAATGTGCAGAAAGCAGAAAATGGACCCCTTCCTGACACCTTACACTAAAATTAACTCCAGATGGATTAAAGATCTAAACATAAGACCTCACACCATGGTTAAAACACCAAAAGCAATGGCAACAGAAGCCAAAATAGACAAATGGGATCTAATTAATCTCCAGAGCTTCTGCACAGCAAAAGAAACAATCATTAGAGTGAACTGGCAACCAACAGAATGGGAAAAACGTTTTGCAATCTACCCATCTGACAAAGTGCTAATATCCAGAATCTACGGAGAACTTAAACAAATTTACAAGAAAAAAAACAAATGCATCAAAAAGTGGGCAAAGTTATGAACAGATACTTTTCAAAAGAAGACATTTATGCAGCCAACAAACATATGAAAAAAAGCTCATCATCACTGGTCGTTAGAGAAATGCAAATCAAAACCACATTCAGATATCACCTCACACCAGTTAGAATGGTGATCATTAAAAAATCAGGGACAACAGATGCTGGAGAGGATGTGGAGAAACAGGAACACTTTTACACTGTTGATGTGAGTGCAAATTAGTGCAACCATTGTGGAAGACAATGTGGCGATTCCTCAAGGACCTAGAAATAGAAATACCATTTGACCCAGCAATCCCATTACTGGGTATACACCTAAAGAATTATAAACTGTTCTATTTATAAAGACACATGCACATGTACGTTCACTGCAGTACTATTTACAATAGCAAAGATCTGGAATCAACCCAAATGTCCATCAACGATAGACTGGATAAAGAAAATGCAGCATATATACACCATGGAATACTATACAGTCATAAAATATGATGAGTTCATGTCCTTCATAGGGACATGGACGAATCCGGAAAGCATCATTCTCAGCAAACTGACAGAAGAACAAAAAACCAAACACCGCATGTTATCACTCATAGGTGGGTGTAGAACAATTAGAACACATGGACACAGAGAGGGGAGCATCGCACACTGTGGTCAGTTGGGGAGGGCTAGGGGAGAAACAGCAGGAGGTGGGAGGGTGGGGAGGGATAACAAGGGGAGAAATACCAACTATAGGTGATTGGGGGATGAAGGCAGCAAACCACCTTGACAGGTATGTACCTATGCAATGATCCTGCATGATCTGCACATGTACCCCAGAACCTAAAGTACAATAAAAAATAAAAATAAAAAATAAAAGAAAATAAGAAGTCCATCTATCTACTCAGTGCTGTAAAAAAGCCAAGCCTCCTGCAGAGGTGCTGAAGTTGGCAGTCCTGTCATCAAGTATTCCCACCTACAGCACCAGATGGGCAACTGGGGGAGCCTTAGCACCACCAACTCTCAAGTCTTCTCAGCTGAGGTCCTAGATATTGTGAAACAAAGAAAAGTCATCCCTGCTGTGTCCTGACTAAATTTCCAACAGAATCAATAAGCATAAGAAAATTGTTTTAATTGGCCAAGTTTCGGAGTAATCCGATACTCAACAGAAATAACTAGAACAATGTGCATATATGGGAAGTGGTTTAATAAAGTATGGTATAATCTCACCATCTCTTAAAAATATTAAGTTTATATTCATTGTTAGAAAAGTTGCCCAGAATACACTAATACACTTTTTAAAGCACAATATCATATCTTTTAGTTAAAATAATGTTATCCTTTAATACATCCTTCCCTCCATTAGAATATATGCTTGACAAGGCAGTGTACACTTGTATCCCCATTATCTAGAAAATTACAGCCTTAAACAACAAGGATATTTAACAAAATGTTAAATGTTGTTTTCTCCAGGTAATTATATTATAGGGATAATTCTTATTTGTATACCTTTCAGAATCACTGGCTTTTAAAAATGATTATATGTTACTAATTAACTTATACTCAGAACATAAATTGTTTTCATTAAAAGGACTATCACATTGGGACTGCTTGTTAACAATATAAAAATAAATTAAGTAATTTCTTTATATAGCTTAAAGGTGTTACATGTGGTCTTTTGGAACATAATTCTATGAAAGTTTTCTTAAGAAATTTTTATCATAAATTAAGTACTATACCTAGTAAAGTAATTCCTATAATTCAATCTCAGTTACAGGGTAACCAACAGCTTACCTGTTTGTTTCGTAGAGCTCGTTGGAAAAGTCGGAGAAAAGCAGCCAGACTAAAACGGTACATGTTATTAATTTTGGACAAATCAGAAATAATGAAATACATCTTGCTGGCACTCTCAGCCAAAGGGAGATAGGCATCCCGTTCCTATGGATCAAGAGATTGGCAGGGACAGGGTAGACACCTTAGAATTAGTGCTTTACTGCCACCTAAAGACTATGATGCATATAACTACCCAAGTAAAAAAAACCTCTTTTTCTATACACATAAAACAAATGAAGATGATTAATCATGGTTTCTAACTAAAAAGGATAGCAAAATCTAGTTTATCTTCCTCATTTTTATAAAACTGCAGACATTATATGTCCTAGTCTATTAAGGATCCTATAACAAAATACACTAAACTGGTTCTGCTTTTATATAACAAAAATTTATTTCACCCAGTTCTGGAAGCTGGGAAGTCCAAGATCAAGTTGCCAGCAGATTTGGTGTCTGGTGAGAGCTTGTTTCCTGGTTCACAGAATGAACTGCTTCTTGCTGTGTTCTCACATGCTGGAAGGGGCTAACAAACTCCCTCAGCCCTCTTTTATAAGGGCACTAATCCCACTCATGAGGGCTCCATCCTCATGACCTAGACACCTCCTAAAACCCCCACCTCTTAATACTATTACACTGGGGATTCAGTTTCCACATATGAATTTTGGGGGTGATGAGGACACACAAATAGTCAGACTATAGCAATATATTTTAAATACCTTTCTACCTCTCAGTTGACAGAGCTAGAAGTGGTTCACTAATTAGTCTTAATGAGGATCAAGAGCACTAGTATTAGGGGAAAATCGGTAAAATGAAATGGTAAATACTTGTGATCAGAGAACAGATGATGTAATTTTACATTTCAAAAGAGAATCAGTTAAGGTAAGGCAATACAGCACAGCATTATTAGGCTATCTGATGTAGAAAAAAGTTCAAACTACCAGTATAGGATTGGTGACAATAAGAACACTGATGATACTGGAGGTAGAGAAGACAACTCTAACAGGTGTCCACATTAGGATAATAAAGTACCTAGCACTGTTCAATGTAAGCATGAAAAGAGCCAATAACTGAAGCTTACAGCTTATAACCCTTTTAATTAATATATTTGACTTAAGAAAAGTTCCAAGAATGGCAAAGATATTCTCTAATACTCATTTTCAATATACTCATTTCCAATTTCAGCACAAAACTGTAGCTCCACCTTAGATGACATTATGCCAGAAATCAGTAGAAGGCAGCATAGTATATTGACAAACAGTCCTTATTCTCAATGTGCTAATATCTGAATTCCCTCTCTATAACTACAATTAAACCCAAGGTTCTGATGTTTTTGAACAGCTTTTTCTTTTTAACATCATCTTTCCCCTAAGGACATGATTCTACATTTTTTGTCATAACTTAAATCTTCAAGAAAACATCATATGAAATTACAAAGAAGGAAATAATTACTTGATCAAGGGAAATTTGGAGTTTGTAAGATTCTTTAAGTGAATCTTGAATAAGTGCACTGCTTGCTTTTGTCTGATTCAAAGACTCAATCAAATCCTTATTTTCCAAGATATTGCCTTGAGATGTGGCAAGTGTCTGTAGGGAAAGTTAATAATATGAACATTATTATACATATAAAAATAACCAATTAAAGCAAGCCCATATTAACTGTCATTCATTTGATGTTTATGACTTACGTTATTTTAGAAGAATTTCAACATTTTATAGTCCTCTTAAAGTTTGTTTTTATTATAGTCTTCTTATATCAAATGAATTATTAATAAATTATTTTATGAAATTATATAATTATGAAACAGCAAAGTATTAATTTTGCCAATTTAATAAAAAATAAAAACTACTTAAAGTTACAGATTAAGTCGTAATTTCTTGCTTTTAATGCTTCTTGTAATTATGATCACATAATTAAATAACAAAACAATATATAGAAACTAGTTAAAAATTGCTTGTCTTAAACATTGCTCATTAAGATCTTGTATTCCAAAATATAGCTCCCCTTTTTGTTAGAATTTTGACTGTGAGATATATACTAATATGCCTTTGGAAAAAAATTCTTTAGACACTATTAATTTCCTAAACACTACTATTTATATTTATTGAAGAAAAAAGTAATATGAAAAAAATAACCTAAATAGCTAGACTTTTACCTCTAGAAGAGATTCTTCGAGCTTGGCTAGCTGTATTTTCTTATCTTCTTCCTGTTGTAATAGTTTTGTTTTCTGTTCTTCCAAATCAGGTTTCTCATGCTGAATGGTTAAAGCTAAAAGCTTGGGGGAAAAAAGACAAGGTAGTTCTAGCAATAAGGCTTACAACAAAACAAAAACTTCCTGTAAACAGGCCTTGTGTTTGACAGACTATTAAAATACAATACTATGTTATCCCATTTTACTCTTTCTAATTAAACGTTAGACACCTTCAACAATTACATCTGATGAAAAAGAGACAAAATGAATAGTTAAGCTGATCAGTAAAATACTAACTATTGTATAAAAGCTGTAAGAAAGTAGATTACTTAACATACCAATAGGTAATATTTGGTTTTAAATTAGATTAAATATACTAAATTATGAGAGCCAGTACTTTTAATAGTAAGCATTCACAATGACAAACAAAATGATAAAATACTATGTCATCAAAACCACAGTAAGATACCACTTCACTCCCACTAGAATGGCTATAATTAAAAAGATAATAACCACAGTTGGCAAGGATATGGAAAAAGTGGAACCTTCCTACATTACTGGTGAGAGAGTAAAAAATGCTGCCACTTTGGAAAGATTTGTTTCTCAAATTGCCAAATATAAAGTTACCATGAGAGACCAGCAATTGCACTAAAAAACCATTGCATTGTACATTTTAAATCAGTAAGTTGTATGGTATGTACATTGTATCTGTTAAAGTTGTTATCTGTGAAGCTGTTGAAAAATGCCATGTCAAATTGTTAACTCTGAATACTAAAGTAGAGAAAGACATTGGTATAAAACATGCAATTTAAAATCTGCTGTACAAGCATCTTTATTTAGTCCTTGCTAAAGTAACACCTACAAAGCCCATTTTTGCAACTACTGTGGAGCTCTTTTAGATAGAAGAAGCAATTCTGTCAATTAATTCTGCCAAGTTTTGAGTGATTGTCACATTGTTTTATTTAAAAGAAGTATCATCAAGTCAATCAAAAGATATTGTTCATAAAAATATACTTGATGAGTCATATGGTATACAAAGAAATATTTTGAAAGGACAATTAAAAATTACAATCAAGTAAAAACTGCAGCAAATATGCATGCTATCATATAAATCAAAAGATGAAAAATCTACTATTGTTAGATGAGTAAAAAATAGGATACTCAACAAGTCAACTGGCATTATATCATTAAAGAGGAAAAAATAAGTTTGGCAACATATAAATGTGGACATTAAAAATCATTTTGAAATTTATACAATAATTCTAAACTGTAATGAGCCATATAAAGATAAAATGACTTGAAAGATGCATGTTTCTAATGGTTAAAAAAAAATGCTGGATCAGGAATCAGAGACCCTTAACTAGCTGAACAAGTCAATTAGCTACACTTTACACAATTAAATTTCAGTTTTCCAACCAAAAATACAACACAGATTATCTTAATCTCTATGCTCCATCAATCTCTCACATTCTACCATATATAACAAAGATAAACTTTTAAAAATTAGAGTTATATTAAAAGAAGCAGCAATTTGACATTAGCAGTAAAAGTACAGGTCCAATACATATGATAAATAAGTCAGAATGCTTCACTCCAACATACAAGTATATTTTCAAAATCATAAATTTAAATACAAATCAGTCTAACAAAATAGCTTCTCATTCAAAATATCTAATAAGTATATAAAGCTCCAAAAGATTCCAAGGTAAATTATTATTATCTATGTATACCTGCCCTCGTAATCCACTTCTTGTGGTAGTAAAGTTAACCTCAGTAACAATGGAAGCTGCATCCGGTGGAATAAAAGGATTTGGGTTTCTTGTTGACAAAAAGAGGCGGAATTCTTCATTGTAGTCAATAATTTTGTCACCTATTTGTACCACATAACGTGGCCCTATTAAAAAAAAAAACAATCAGTTGGTCTGAATCTTCTGTGTTTCATTACACACTATTTGAAAATAAATTTTTAAGTACCTCTAAATACAGGTTTTTCAACGAAGTCTAAGACAGCAAAAGTTACTCTACCTGAGATGCTATTAGGAGAATGTTCTATTAATCAGCGCTTATGCAAGCAATGATAAATAATATTCACTAAGAAGAGCCTGGGATGCTGAAGCACCCAAGGAATATCTACTCACATTCAGTATGGTTTTAATGTTAGTATGTTTCATATTCCAAATTGCTCTGAAATAGTTTGTTATAGATAACAAAAATAGAAATGCTTAATTGTATTTTTTCTTTACTTCTAAATTCATCATTTTAAAAGTATTAATTGTAGTAGTATTTAAGATACAGTATTTGAAAACAGACAGATGGTTAAAAAAAAACAAGGATTATCAGCATATGAGTAACTGAAAAATACACATTATTGACAAAATAAAAGAGCAACCTACAAACTTGGAAAGGGTTATTTATAAACCATATATTAGAGGGTTCATGTCCAAAATTTAAAAAGAAAAAAACTCATACAACTCAATAGCAGAAAGACAAATAACCTGATATAATCTCTCCAAAGAAGATATAAATACGGCCAACAGGTATATGAAAAGATGCTCAACATCCCCTATCATCAGGGAAATGCAAATCAAAACCACTATGAGATACCACCTCATACCTGTTAGGACAGGTATTATCAAAAAGACAAGAGATAACAAATGTTGGTGAGGGTATGGAGCAAAGGGAATCGTTGGTGGAATTGAAGACTGGTGCAGCCATTATGAAAAACAGTAGGAAAGTTCCTAAAGAAATTAAAAATAGAACTACCATACGACCCAGCAATCTCTTTTCTGGGTATGTGCCCAAAGGAAATGAAGTCACCACCTTATAAAGATATCTGCACTCCCATGTTCATCACAGCATTATTCGCAATAGCCAAGACATGGAAACAACCTAAATGTCTATCAACAGAACCGATAAAGAAAATGTGGGTCAGGCATGGTTGCTCATGCCTGTAATCGCATCATTTTGGGAGGTTGAGACGGAAGGACCACTTGAGGTCAGAAGTTCAAGACCCATTTGGGAAATATACCAAGACCTCGTCTTTAGAAAAAAAAAAATGTTTAATTAGCTGGGCATGATGGTATGTGCCTATAATCCAACATACTCAGGAGGCTGAGGCCAGAGGATCACTTGAGCCCAGGAGTTCAAGGTTACAGTGAGTTATGATCATACCACTGTACTCCAGTCTGGACAACAGAGTCACACCCTGTTCTAAAAAAGAAAAAAAAGGAAACGAAAAGAAAACATGATGTGTATATATACACACAGACAATGGAATAATATTCAGCCATAGAAAAGAAGTAGATCCTGCCATTTGCCATAACATGTATAAACCTGGAAGACATTATACTAAGTAAGCCAGACACAGAAAGAAAATTATTGCATGATCTCAAATATACAGAGACAGAGAATAAAACAGTATTTACCAGGGGCAGGTAAACTGGGGATGAGGAGATGTAGTCAAAGAATACAAAATACCAAATATGTAGGATGATTAAGCCTAGAAAGCCAATGTACAACATGAGGCTATAGGCAACAAAACTCTATTGCATTTGGGATGTTTTGCTAAAGGAGTAGAGTTTAGCTGCTCTTGCCACACAAAAAGTTGATAGATACTTAATTTGCTTTACTACAGTAAAGAATTTTATAATCTATATGTATTTCAAAATATAATGCTGTAAACCTTAAATACGCACAATAAAATTTATTTTTTTAAAAAATGCCAAGAAAAAGTTGAAAGTTAAAGAATGGAAAAGTACATAGCATGTAAATAGTAGCCCAAAAGGTTAGTGTAACCATTCTAATATCAGACTCTAAAACTTGAAACATTTCTAGAGATAAAGAACATTTTATACTGATAAATAAAACAACTGAATAGAAAGGTATCACATTTCCAAAAATGTATGCATCTAATAGCATAGCTTTCAAAATATTTAAAACAAAAACTGACAGAACTAAAAAACAAATTCAAAAATCACAGAAACTTTAGGATATTTATCTCAACATATGATAAAGCAAAGAGAAAAAAAGAAGTTAAGGCATAGATTTGAACATCACAATTAACAAAATTGACACTATAAACCTGTACAGAAAATTAAACCAAACAAGAGCAAAATTCATACAATTTTCAAGTTTCATAGAACATTTATAAAAATGAACCAAATGCCAGATCAAAAAGAAAGCTCAACAGAATTCAAAAAATTAAAATACTTTACAATATGTTCTATGACTAAATGGAGATGAGATGCATATCAGTAACAAATACATAACTAGAAAATCTCCACCACTCGAAAATTAACAAAATGCTAAATAATTTATGAATCAACAAATAAATTGAAACTTGGGTAGGAAGCTGAAGAAGGGCTTAAAGGAAAATTTATAGACATACATGCATACATTAGAAAAAAGAAACGACTACCAATATTTTTATTTTCCATTTCAAAAATCTAGACAAGACCAAATGAAATCTGGAGAAAGTAATAAAAACAAAATAATAAAGACCAACATCAATTTTAAAATACAGTATAAAAATTCAACATTAAAAGTTGGTTGGTTATACACGGACTTGGAATATATGGGAACATTAGATAGTGGGAACTCCAAAAGTGAGGGAAGATCAAGGAATAAAAAACTTTCCACTGTGTACTATATCCACTATCTGGGTAATGTGATCAATAGAAGCCCAAACACAGCATCATGCAATATACTCGTGTTAACAAACCTGCATATGTACCCTGTGAATCTAAAATTAAATTTTTAAAAATTGAAAGTTGCTATTTTGAAAAGATTAGTAATATTGATAAATCCCTATCAAGACTATCAGTGAAATCCTATCAATGAAAAGGATAATAAAAATTATTATTGTCAGAAAAAATGACACATCATTACAAAGCCAACAGACACTGAAAAAATGAGAATGTTTAAAATATATACTATGTGATAATTTAGACAAAACAAACACCTAAAAAAATACAACTTAACCAAAGCTGACACACACACACAAAACATAATACAAACAAAACAAAGCAATCCCAGTGTTTAAACAGCCATAGCTCACATTTACCAGCTCTTTACAATGAAAGATAGAACAACATGGGAAATTGTGCATTACGTCAGTAAAAAGGGATTAATACAGGCTTGTTATAGGATTTTGGCTTGTGTTAGGTGATTTATAAATAATTCAAGGAAAATGTGCTTTTCCTTGGAATTGGGTTGTGATCAGAAAGAGCAAACAATGGTTTGGTATCATAATTTTTATCTAGAAGGTAAGAGAAATGGAATGGGACTAAACTATAATTGATAAAGAAGGAGGAGTCACTCATACAAACTGGGAGAAGAGAATGTTTGGTTACTTTTGTGGTATGGAAAGTGTTCTTGTTTTTTGTGCTCAAATATGACTGTGGTCAGAGAGTGACCTCTCTGATGTTGGTGTTTGTTTTATGAAACATGTGTTCAGCAGGAGTACACCAAGGCCAAGCTGTTGGAATCTGGCCAGATCTCAGTCTACAGTAGTCAGGTGCTGCTATTTTTCTTTCTCATTTACTCGAAGTACAAAAAAAGCCAAACTTCTCCATGCTGTTATAAGTTGGGAATGTGGTTACCCTTGTGGAGCAGGGTGTGGTAAATAAGTGGGCTTCTGGAGTGCTAGTAAAGCTCTGATGTCTTGATCTGGGTGTTTATACAGGTGTATTCAATTTGTAAAAATTCATTAGCTGTACATTTAGGTATTCTTTTCTTTATGAATATTTATATTTAAATAAAAAGTTAAAATTTAAAAATTAATATTTTTTTGGTGAGTAGAGCTAGTCATGAAAAGGGAAGAACAGAATGCTGCTGCCATTCTGTATCATTTGACTTTATAACCCATGCATGTACTACTTCAATACAACGTTTTTGAAAATATTTTAAAATAAATATTTTATACTCTAAAAAAGCCTCTTCAGTATAAGTCCCATCTCTTATTCATAGAAAATATTTTCGTTTATTTATTTAATTTTTTATTGTACTTTAGGTTCTGGGGTACATGTGCATGCAGGATTGTTGCATAGGTAAGCACACGGCAATGTGGTTTACTGCCTCCATTCCCCCGTCATCTACATCTGGCATTTTTTCCCATGTTATCCCTCCCTGACCTCCCCACCGCCCCCCGCTGTCCCTCCCTTGGCCTCCCCCAGCAGACCCCAGTGTGTGATGCTCCCCTCCCTGTGTCCATGTGTTCTCATTGTTCAACACCTGCCTACTCATAGAAAATATTAAATGTAGAATTATAGAGTCCATCACAGTCTTGACTGTATGAATTTTTAATTTACATTGGAATTAACCTGTGATGCAGTTAATTTTGACTTTTTTCCTCTGAACACAAAATCTGTGTTGTACTTTAGATAACTAAAGACAGAATGATTAGGCACAGGTACAAGATTTGATCTCTGGCTCCTTTCAAGGGGAAGTGTCAATTTACATGACTATTGTTTTGTGAACCAATATCAGGTTTAGGTATTTTGGATTTTTTTCTTTTTTTAGTCAACATGTATGATAGAATGAACATTTGGGGTGCTTGGATACATGGATATATTTAGGTGAATTCACTGTGATATCTTTGGTTACTTCCATAACAATCAGATAAAGATTCAGGCAAGATCAACCTATAAGGTATATTCAAATCCTACCAACATTTATAGCTGTAAGAAATGTATTATGATAGAAAGTGAAAAAGAATCTATATTTTTACACCAGGCAGGGGTGCTCCACAATTTCATCTGTCTGAATTTTGGGAACTAATGCTGTATGAACATTTACTATGACCATTCAAATTTAAACCAGGCAGTGGCCACCATAGATTCCACAGTACCTGACTTAACAACGACTATAAAAACTGCTGTACTGGCCGGGCGCGGTGGCTCACACCTGTAATCCCAGCACTTTGGGAGGCCGAGGCGGGTGGATCACGAGGTCAAGAGATCGAGATCATCCTGGTCAACATGGTGAAACCCCGTCTCTACTAAAAATACAAAAATTAGCCGGGC